>JADBJO010027633.1:0-5000 GCA_016801955.1 Conus betulinus
ACGGACGCTTTTGTTGTCCTGCACTCTTTGTCAACCGTATTTCCTTGTTCGGGAAGCTGCCAAATTTCAGTTGTTTTAACATGCATTCTGAAACCAGTGTCAAAGTATCATTGAAAACAGCAATGGACACATTAACATCTACATTTATCATTCGTTTGGCTTCCTCCAAAACAGTTGTGGAATTGGGGTCTAATTAGACTGTCCCTAAACACATCGTAGCAGTCAGGATTCCAAACAAGTTTTGTACACATAAACTGTCTTTCTTTCTTTCTTCCTTTACATAACCATTACACCTCAAGCTTAAAACGATGGGCATATGCTGAGAATCAATTCTTTCATCAACGAGCATGTCCTGCATGGCAAAATGACAAAAATAATCTATCACACTACAACCATTATTTGAGATGAACGTGAATTTCACCCGACCTATCCCCCTTAGTTGTGCCGTTTACAATGAATAGATTAAACTGTGCACCCAATTCAAGAAAACATCTTCCATGATAAATAAGTTCTGTCTGCTGAACTTCTCGTAGCTGACTCTATATAGTTGGAATCTTGATGCGTTTCTAGAAAATCTTGAACATCGTTTACATGGTAGGATTGTACATTTCCAGTTCGGGCATTTAGATCACTACATATAATGAACGGAACGTCTTCAATTTTTTTTCTGATACATTCAACATGCATGATTCTACAGCTGAAATGCCGTTTTCAAAACGTGAAATATTATACATAGAAGACTGTGGCGGGCGCTGCATAAACAGCAATCAGAAAGACATGTGTTGTTGATTTGAATAAACATTTGGACAGTTTTAACAAGACTTTTTTTTCGGTTTCACAGTCAATTCTTGTAACTTGCTGATCGAGATCTTTCCTAACATGTAGCGTCACTCCACCTGATTTGCGGCCTGCTTTAGAAAGCCTGACTGCTGGACTGCTGGTCTGAGTAAACTTGGTTAAAACATCAGCTGTAAAGATTTCTGCAGTAAAGGTCTCTAGAAAGACAAACAAAATCAAATCTGCTAATATGAAAAATAAAAGTCAGAATCATTTAGCTTGGAGGTGATGCCACAAACATTATAAGAAAGGAATGTCAGAGCTTCAGTTGTATGAAACGTGCCTGGGCTTTGGCCGAATCCCTATTGTCCAGTTTTGTTCGTCCCTTTAATTCGGGTTGAAAACCGTGTACCGGTTGTTTGGGCCTTCTTTGGTCCGAAATTGCGTGGCTGCTTGGTTACCCATGACCGAATGGTATTCACGGTGGGTTTTAAATGTTTGTTCCGTGCAGCAAAAGTGTCCTTGGTCTGTCTGGATGGCTGAGATGCAGATCTTCTGGAGTCCTCGTTTTCACTGGGTGTTTTCGTGTTGAGTCGGAGTGCGTCTGGAAGCGCTCCAAGCAGTGGACTGGAGATTGCCACTGCCTCCGCTGTACAGCAGCTCTCCTGGTGCTATCTTCTTCGGCACTGGAGTGGTGGTGGTTCTTGCAAATGGCGTCTTGGCTCGCTAAATATGACCAGATCGGTCAGAACAGTCCAAAGTTCTGTTTTCAGTTAATGGTGGTTGACCTCGATTGGATTCTTCAGCTGGGCGTTCTGCCAAGGTTGTAAGAGTTTGTTTCTCAGAAGAAGAAGCGGTTACATTGGGGTCGAGGTCTTTGTCACTGTTGTCAGCTGGAGCATTTTTCTCACTGGTTAATGTAAGAACATTTTTTTTCCAGTGTGCCTGAAAAGAGTTGGTGTAGCCAAAACAGGTGCAGTTGTTTTCGTTTGAGATGATGAAATCATCAGAAAGTGCGGCGAGCACGGCCCTGTTTCCCTGCAGTGGTTCCAAAGACCAGGGTGACGGGTGTCAGTGTTGGACCGTCCCAGCTCCTGTGGACTTCACACTGGACATGAAGTTGACAGCTCTCAGTGTTGTCCTTGTTTCCAGCGTCATTTCTGGCTGAATTGTTAATTTTCTGGTCGTTCAGCTCTTCACCATTTCCCGTCCTATCCAGAGTGATCAACGACGGGAAAGAACTGGTCGCTG
Organism: Conus betulinus; assembly: GCA_016801955.1. Taxonomy (NCBI): domain Eukaryota; kingdom Metazoa; phylum Mollusca; class Gastropoda; order Neogastropoda; family Conidae; genus Conus; species Conus betulinus. The sequence goes on from JADBJO010027633.1 coordinate 2,029, forward strand.
TGTCAGGTGGAACTTCTGGGTCACCAGGATAGGGTGAGTCGCTGAACAGGGCCTCTGTCTGCTCTAGTGCGTCAGGTGGAGCTTTCCGGATCACCAGGACAGGGTGAGTCGTTGTACTGGGCCTGTACCTGGTCTCTACTCGGTCATTGGGGTCAATAAAGGGTGCTTGGTCCGCTTGGTCCGCTTGTAAAATGTCCTTTGCACTGGGGATCATACCTTTTTGGTCACTTGAGTAGTGACTGGTCCGTTCTGAGATAGGTAAGTAGTTTATATGGTCTGGTTCGTGGGGACGAAAGCATGCGTTGTTCCGTCGAGAGCAGTTTTCTCTATGCCGTGCCCTGGGTTGTTTTTTTTGTCTGTGGTAGTATCTCTTCTCTCTTTGTTGACGGGGTGACTGTCACAAGCATTTCTGCTGGTGTGTGTGTGTTGGACTGGGTTGGATGGACATCATAATAGAGATGTTTTTTGATTGCCTATTCTTGTGTGATTCAGTAGGATTGTGTACAGCTTGCTGATAACTGTGTGGCCCAGAGACAACTAGTTTCCCGTTGTAGAAATAACCTGTTTGTCTTTGACTTCGGGGGGTCTGCCGGTTCTGCCGACTGTTTACCGGCAAGGTCGTTGGAGACTATGTAACCAGCTTCTCTCAAGCTTTCACGCACGCTCCGCAATTTTAAAAGAACCATGTATCTGTCCATTTTGCAAATGTGACAAGGAATGGGCGGGGTTCGTTCCGTCTTGTACCCGCCTTCACTCTATGTGCGTGTCGTATGTCGACGGTTGAAAAGGGGACATTTGGGCTGCATCTCTCATTGATGATATCGATCACTTTCTGTGCACTGAGAGAGAGAGAGAGAGAGAGAGAGAGAGAGAGAGAGAGAGAGAGAGAGAGAGAGAGAGAGAGAGAGAGAGACAATGACAATGACAATGAATACTGTTTAATGTCATCAGCAAGTAACATGCTATTTGACATGGGGGTATACATTCTTCTATGAAACCACCATTAAGAAGAAAAAGGAAAAAAGCAAAAAAAAAGGCTCCAAACTGAAACAATCAAATAACTGAACGAAAGGCTCCTGGCCCTAAGCAACATCAAGGGCGACCAACAGGCCTCCAAACCAACTGGGAAAAATATAATCGCTGAAAAACAGCCATACATTATTTTTACTTTTTTTTGTTTTTTTTTTGTACTTTCTGTTTAATTTTTATTTTGTTTTAGGCTGCAATGTCAAGTTTTTTCTTGCGCCTACTAACTGCTTCGGCAAATAAACATTGCCATGGACCTTATATATTCTGTTTTATCTGTTTGTAGCAAAGCGACCAAGTTACGCCTCCTTGCAAACGGTGTTCTAAAAAAATCATATATCTCTCTCGTATGTCTTTATATTCTTTACAACAAAAGAAAAAGTGGAATTCATCCTCTCTATCATTTTCTTTGCATACCGGACACCTAATAGCAGTTCGGGTTTCAGTTATATACCAATGTTGACTTGCGTCAAGACCAAGTGTCCTGGTACGGAATCGTGCCATTGAATCCCTGTGCCATTTTCGTGTAATTGTTAGTAAATATTTTTCAGGCTGTAAATCACTATTAAACTGTAAAAACCATGTATACTTTTCGTTATTTTCCATCTCGGAATGCCAAACTTGCTGATAGGATGAGATCAGACGCTCTTTAAATTCCAAAATAAAACGTTTGTCGTCCTCGACGCCCTGGTTGTTCCAAACAAAAACCAAAACCATTTTCGAATAGAAAATTTCTTTACTTGAAAAACCCAATTTTGTCTTCCACTTTCGTGTTGATTTAATAACATTGTATATGCCTGCCTACTAATCCTGGATGATGGGAGTTTAACAAGACGAAGCCAATACCTGATACATTTAATTTTTGCGCGTATCTGCAGAGGGTACCTGCCAGTTTCTCCATATACCATTTTGTTAGAACCATGTATAGGGATATTCAAGAAACGCTTTATTGCTAGTGTGTGTACTTTTTTTCCATGAATTGATTCTCGAAAAGCCCCATATTTCGGCACCATAAGTTAGCATTGGTTCCACTTGTGTATCACAAACAGCTTCCAAAAGATGGTAGGGTCAATACATCTTAACTTTCTTAGTGATCTTAAAATTTCAATCACTCCCCTTTGCCTTTTCTACACATTTCTAACCATCCCTTGCTCATATTTAGTTTTTGTTGTAAAAAATTAAACCTAAGTATTTATAGCTATGGGTTACCAACACTTCTAAATTCCCAAACCACCACTTTTCCCGAGCTGCTAGAAAACCTCCCTTTCTGAAAACTATAATCTTCGTCTTATCTATATTAATTACTAACTTAAGTCTGTCAGTTTCTTCTTTTAATGCATTTAACTGATTCTGTAATCCAACCACCGTGTCTGATAAAAGGATTACATCGTCTGCAAATAATAAAAGGAAGACTTCTGCAGCATCAGGTATTAACTGTATTCCATGTCTTCCCTTCTTATTTATTTTCAAGCGCCAGTTCATTAATGAAAAAGGAAAACATTAGCGGACTCAGTAAACACCCTTGCTTCACGCCTTGTGGACAATGGAAAAAATCAGAGTATAAGCTTTTGTCTCTTACACAGGCTATAACTGAACTATAAATTCCCTTTAATGACCTATACAATTTACCTTGTACACCAGACTTTTTTAGTATATCCCATAAAATATTTCTATTAACTGTATCGAAAGCCTTCCGGAAGTCAATAAAAGCAACGTACAATTTTCTGTTACTTAATAGGTATTTTTGAACCAGTGCATATAAGGTAAATATGTGATCCATAGTACTATAATCTTTTCTAAACCCTGCCTGCTCTTCAATAATTTTTTCTTCCCGTTCGGCCCATGCACTTAATCTTTTATTTTAAAATGGAAGTATAAACTTTGCTCACAGCACTAGTCAAGGCTACCCCTCGATAATTGTCTGGATTATTGGCATCCCCTTTTTT
>JADBJO010027633.1:7500-10000 GCA_016801955.1 Conus betulinus
TTGCCTGTAGCATGGAGAAAACGATCCTGAGACTATGTAATCGCCTGAGGCATGGAGTAACAGACCCATGGGACTATGTAATCGCCTGTAGCATGGAGTAACAATCTCTGGGACTATGTTATCGCCTGTAGCATGGTGTAACAATCCCTGGATCTTCTGAAACCGTCTTTTATCTCACCAGATTTAGACTTGAGGCTGTTGAACGGACAGTGTCTGATGTTCATTCTGTGACCGAGTGCTGTTCGAAGAGTTGCCCACTCTACCACAGAGAGATAATGAAGGAGTGCTGTTCGAAGAGTTGCCCGCACTGCCACAGAGAGATGATGAAGGCAGGGACCGCACTGCCTGTGACAACTAGCATTTGGGAACTTGCCTTCAGGTCACGTTTTTCACGATCAGGTAGACGTAAATTGCCTTAGGATAAAAAACAAACACAAAAACAAAACAAACAAACAGACAACAAACAGACAAACAAAACGAGTGGAGGGAAGCACAGTCAGCACCGTCTGTACCTGTCTTCAATCACAGGTCGGGTTCTCTGCTCTTTTTATGGCGCGTTGGAGTATGAAATAAACAAAAGATAAATAAATACAAAACGTCACCTAGTTTTTCGTATCACATGGTTATTCATTTGCTAAACTACAAGGTTGAAACATAACTGCCTGTACGACATATTTCAGTGTTTAGTTTTAATGAAGAATGTTTTTTACGTCTTAGGCAGAGAGTTAATACCAGTGTCAACCCAGAGAGAGAGAGAGAGAGAGAGAAGAGAGAGAGAGAGAGAGAGAGAGAGAGACAGAGAGACAGAGAGACAGAGACAGAGACAGACAGACAGACAGACAGACAGACAGACAGAGAGAAACAGAGGGTGTGAGTGGGATACGGATAATTCATTCATTATAGACCTTGGCTCTTTGCAATGTTAGGGTGTGACATGGACATATATCTCATCAAAGCAATGCATAAAACGTTCTAAAGATGATAGTTTCTTTAGATGTATACGCCATGCACAAGTACCGACCAACAATGGGACCAGAGCGTGACTAGAAGAAGCACAGTTACACAGACCTGGTTTTCCCGTATAACCCTGGTCGAATGAAAGCTTCAGTAAAGAACTGAATACTTCACAGTTTATGCTTAAAGGAAATGATGAATCAAAACCTGTAGGGATTTTGTACCTATGACGGTGAAGAGGTGCATTTGATCTTCCACGCGTAAACCCAGGTACGGTTTCAAATCATCACTGCCGCGCACAGTATGTTCTTTAAGAAGGGTTGTTGTTTTTTTCCCATTAAACAGAGTGATTTTTCTTACTTTTTGTGCCTTCTTCTGGAGAGAGAGAGAGAGAGAGAGAGAGAGAGAGAGAGAGAGAGAGAGAGAGAGAGAGAGAGAGAGAGAGAGAGAGTCCGTGTTCAACGGATCAAGAAAAACGTCGGAGGATACATTGAATATATTCGCTTTCAGTGGAGAGCAGAAGCGAAAATATCGATTCAGAATAATAATGCAGAAATACCGAAGGTTATTCCCTTCAACAATCCCTTTCTTTCCCTCTGTATTTTAAACCGCTCACGTTGTCTTTGGGTGTCTCTGAACGGAACATTGAAGAACTCACATCTGAGTGTCCTATTCCTTCTTTCGCCCATGGGCTTAAAGACAGGCATATTGGCACAGTTAACAATGAAGATCTGTGGTTTGAAATATCCCTGATCAGAACCAAACTTCAGAGACAAATGGTTTCACGAAGGCTCGAAACTATGGAAGAATCCGTAGGATTAACAGGATCCCCCCCCCCCCCTCTCTCTCTCTCTCTCTCTCTCTCTCTCTCTCTCTCCTCTCTCTCTCTCTCTCTCTCTCGTGTTTTGCTGACAACCGTATATAGAGTGTTGTTTCGTGCATTTTCATGCCTGTAGTTTGTGATACCCCAACTATTCATATGTCGAAAAAGCAGAAATCGATCTGAAGCATGTAACACATCAGATATTGTGCAATATTTCTTGTTAGTTGCAAAGTGAGGTGACTACATGCAAAAATCTAAGCAAATCTTTAAAAAAAAAAAAATTGAAAGAAATCCGCAAGAGAACATGGACAAACGATCAGAATCACAAAGACAAAACATGACGCGGTTTGACCTCCCTAGGTCTTCTTCAAGAAAACACTTAGGTTAACGAAAGAGAGAGAGAGAGAGAGAGAGAGAGAGAGAGAGAGAGAGAGAGAGAGAGAGAGAGAGAGAGAGAGAGAGATTTCCTGAAGACCAAGGAGGTCAAAACACGTCGTATTTTGTCTTGTTTTTCCTCCCCCCCCCCCCCTCCCCCCCCCCCCCCCCTTTTTTTTTTTTTTTTTTTTTTTTGGGGGGGGTAGTTTCATTTTTTTTTTTTTAAAGAAACGTTTCTTGTGTTTCAGTTTGCTTTATAATATGGTGAGAAAGAAAGAAAAAGGAGACGAAAAAAAGGCATCAGCCAATTTGTGGAACATTGGCATTTAAAGAAAAGCACATTCATGA
>JADBJO010027634.1:0-2500 GCA_016801955.1 Conus betulinus
AAACACAACAGCAATGTAAAAATAGTTCGGGGAAGGACGGACCAACAAATACAAACACAGAGGGACACTCGTCAGGCTTTGTTCAGGTTATTTTCAATGAACACGTAAAATGTTTTTGTTTATTAGTGAATGATTAACAGAAGCAAGATTTGACAGCGTCATAGTAGAAAAAGTGACAAACACTTGCCAGCAAGACATTGCTAGAGCAGCAGAAAACTGTACAGAAGCAAGCAGCCAGCAGGCAGCTAGCAGAAAACAGTAGGGACTATCTAGAGTTTGGCAACAATATTAAAAACAAGAATGATGATGACTAATGAGGATGCACTTCATTTTCAGTCTGACCCAGTTTACAAGAACCGTCTCTTTAGACGCACAGACTATCCAATAATCAAACAGCAGCTGAAGAGACGCGTAGCACCATAGCCGACTTTTTTTTTAAAATTTTTTTTTTAATAATGCCATTGTTGATGCTTCTGTTTGTTTGTTGTTGTTGTTGTAACTATCAACAGTAGTGCTGCCACTGCTACTTGCCCTGCTGCTGCTACTGCTAGTACGGACTACAGCTACAACCACTGACCTACTACAGTTGTCGCCGCTGCTGCATCTGCTACAAAACTTCTACTATTACAGCCATTGCTACTGCTGTTGCCGTTGCTATGGACTTATACTGTTGCTGCTGCTGCTGCTGGCACAACCTTCTCCTGCTGTGACCGTGCTACTGCTTCTGCTGCTATTTTATATTATTGCACTTGCTTACCTGCTGATACCTGACGTTATTTGCTACTGCTACTGCTGATGGTGGAATGCTGTACCCTAGCTGCTAAAATCTAAATCTGCTATTACTACAAAAAATACTGCCGCTGCTACAAGTGTTTCTATTTTGCTGCTGCTGCTGCTCTCATCATTATACTACTGTTGTTCGCTTAAGCTGTTGCTGTACTACTACTATACTGCTGCCGCCACGGCCTTTATTACCGTATGCTATTGCTGCTGCAGACCCACCCTTACACTACAACGCTGCTGCTGTTACTGATGCTACCGCCGCTGCTGTGGGGTATACCACTACTGTCGCTTGCTGCTGCTACTGTTTGCTGCTATACTCCCTCCCCCCCCCCCCCTACAGTTTTCTAACTACTACCATGCTACCACTATTACTACTGTGCTGCCGCTACTACTACCATTGCCACCAGTCCACTGCTGCTAGTACTATACCTGCTGCTGATGCTGATACCGTGCCGCCTTTTGCTCATTACTGTACTAATAGTATAACCACTACTGCTGTTATCTGCCGCTGTCTATCACTACTATTAACAATCTTTTACGCTATTGCTGCTATGACTAATTCTGTATCATACTACTATCACTGCTGCTGCTGATACTTCCGTTGTACAATCACTAACGTCACTGTCGCACTGCTGCTGACACAGTCTCGGTGTGAGAATGCGTATAATCCTTGGCTTTATCTTCCGTGTTGAGTTACTCTCTCATAACCCCCCCCCCCCCCCTCCCCCCCCCCTCACCCACTCATCCAGGGATAATCGTGTTGCCGCCCCCAGTACCGCCGTCCACAGGCAAACAGTCAATATCAAGTTGCCACGCGGCCACCCGGCAGAGGGAACACTGCATCACCTAGGACACAGGGCAAGAGGCTCTGGTAGCAGGTCTGTCGGTACTCACGGAGGATGCAGGTCTGTTTCCCTTCCAGCCCGCCACGCACTGGCACTGGAACTCGCCGATGAAGTCGATGCAGCGCCCGTAGTTCCTGCAGGGGTTTGGGTCACAGGTCGTTTCCGGTCTGTGGACGAGACCAGACCAGACCGACACTGAGGCTTTGGTTTAACAAACACAAAACAAAAAAACAACAAAAAAAAGAAGAAAGAAAGAAAGAAAAAAAAAAAAACAGCAGTTGAGTTTCCTTCAAGAGAGAGTTAGAGTCCTTGAAACAAACAAACAAACAAAAAAAAAAAAAACATCCAACATTCATGATAGTTTTTAGACGGGGTGGGGTGGGGGGTGTAGTGGGGGTGATATCAAAAGCATCTTGCTTTTGGCTCTGATCGAAGTTGTTTCAAAAATGATGACAGCGAATCAAAAAGAGCAGTTAGGACTATTGCGTGTAATGACAGGAAACCGCATTTCCACTGACCCTGTGAGGCAAAAAAAAAACGGCGGCTAACATCCAAGACTTATCTTTGTGTGCAGCTGCCTTCGACAGGCCAGACTACATCTTCAGAATGCCAGAGACAATCACAGCACTGCCCAGCGACACTTTATAGTTATCCGTCAACTTTTGCACTCCAAACTGGCACCATCGTTCTACCACGACACAGAGTACCGTTTGTTCCAGTTCCTGACCCCATTCAGCAGAGTTCAATGTTACTAACGTTCGCTCACGCTTTGAAGAAAGAAGTAACGTGACGGAATAATAAAACAGATCTTCGACCGCAGATCTTCTATAAACAACGCAAAATGTCTTTGAAGACGCTTAGAAGATTTTAAA
>JADBJO010027634.1:7500-15000 GCA_016801955.1 Conus betulinus
TAGCCCGGGGCACAGTGACACTGGAAGGCGGCCAGGTTGTCGTGGCACGTGGCGCCGTTCTGGCACGGGTTGCTGTCACACTCGTTGATCTCCACCTCACAGTAGTGGCCCGTGTAGCCCGGCAGACAGGCGCAGTAGTAGTCGTTGACCAGATCCTGTGAGACACAACAACACACAACACAACACACTGTAGTAGTCGTTGACCAGATCCTGGGACACACACAACAACACACAACACAACACACTGTAGTAGTCGTTGACCAGATCCTGGGACACAAAAACAACACAACACACAGTAAGTAGTCGTTGACCAGATCCTGGGACACAAAACAACACACAACACACTGTAGTAGTCGTTGACCAGATCCTGTGACACAAAACAATACACAACACAGTCGTAGTCGTTGACCAGATCCTGGGACGCAAAACAACACAACACACAGTAAGTAGTCGTTGACCAGATCCTGGGACACAAAACACACACAACACAGTCGTAGTCGTTGACCAGATCCTGGGACACAAAACAACACACAACACAGTCGTAGTCGTTGACCAGATCCTGGGACACAAACAACACACACAACACAGTAGTAGTCGTTGACCAGATCCTGGGACACAAAACAACACAACAGCAGATCCTGTGACACAAAACACACAACATAAAGCAGTAGTCGTTGACCAGATCCTGGGACACACGACAGCACAACAAAACACAGTCGTAGTCGTTGACCACGTTAGTAGTCGTTCAGCAGATCCTGTACAAAAAAACAACAGCAATAGCAACAACAACAACAAACCCAAACCCAAGCCAAAACCAACCTAACAAGTATGTACGTAGTAGTTGTTCACCGGTCCCTTTCAAACAAAGCAAGCAACAGACAAACATGAACAGCAGTAGTCAAGTTACCAGATCATGATAGAAACAAAAGAGCCTTATCTGGTGCAGACAGAAGAGTATGTGCCGTGATAGTTTTTCCACCAGATCTCTTACAACAAACTCAACAGTGCCTCCTGCTTCCAGCCAGTGCTTGGACAGTGCTTGGCTTTTTAAAGTGGGGCGACTGCGGGCGGATACTGAAACAAACTTAATGAAAAAAAAAAAAAAAAAATCCATTTTGCGCCCAACGTGAGGAGATAGTGGCTGTTCGTTCTTTGTTTTCATTATCTTGCGTGTTGTTTGACTTGCCTGAAGAAGAAAAAGAAAGGTCGAAACGCGTCGTGTTTGTTTTGTAATTCGTTTTGTTTCTTTTGTGTTTCGGCGACATAATAATTTTTTTTTTTATTGTAGGTTTGTTATGAACAGTGGTTGTTAAGTACCGGATCATGATTAAAAAAACGCTAGCCGTGTTTTGATGTAGCCAGACATGTATGTACTGTGAAAATCCTTCACCGTATCTCGTAAACACCAAACACACGGCGGTGCCGCATGTAACCAGAAAAAAAAGGCGAAACAGTAGTAGTTCATCATATCCTGTACAACAATCAATACAGTAGTGTCTTATACAGCCAGGAAAGCATGTACTGTGGTAGTCGTTTATCGGACCCTGTTACATCCCCCCCATCCCCCAACCTCCCCCCTCCAGTTACAAACAACAACAACAAAAACAACAACGTCCCGTGTAGTTAGACAAGCATTCACAGTAGAAGTCATTCAACAAATCTTGTAAAAAAAAAAAAATAAAGAAACAGAAACAATAGTGCCTCGTGTAATCTAAACATGCACAGTGGTAGTCGTTCACTAATCGTGTAAAGTAAAAACAGCAACCCAAACCAAAATAATGTCCCATGTTGCCAGACAAGCTCGCACAATAGAAGTAATTCAAAACACCACCACCACCACCACCACCAACACCACCACCACCACCAAACACCACCACCAACAAGAACAAAAGTGATGTGACAGGCAGCCAGGGAGGGGCGCGGTCGTTGTAGTCATTCCCCAGATCCTGTAAAACAACTCGAACAGTAATGTGTTGTGACGAAGCTAAGAGACAAAAGCAAGGACTACTAGTTTTCACTAGGATCAGCGAACCGAACAAAACCTGTAGTGTCTCGAACAGCCAGGCAGAAACACGAGCGCATTATTTCTAGCAACACACCGTCTTTACAAAACAGAAACTAAAACAACATATAAAAAATTCAAACCAATACACACATCACTTAACACAGTAGTAGGGGCAGTCAGACTGGCAAGAAGTCATTCACAATATCTTGAATTATAAAGACACGCCCCCCGCCCCCCCCCCCCCCCTCCCTCCCCGGCGGTAACACATACAGGCTAAATTTAGACATACGTGACAGAAAAGAACAAGTTTAGCACCGTTTGGCAGGTGGCGATATTCAGGCTACTTCACAGCTTACTGGGTGCCGTCACTATCAGGAAAGTTCTAGATCTATGCATAAAAAGAGTGATTTTGTTGATCTACGACAGCCATCTCTTTCATTATCATTATCATCATTATCCTCGATCCCTTTCCCTCTTCTCCATTCCCTCCCCCCCCCTTCTCTCTCTCCCCCTTCCCCTTTCTTGCTACACACAACACACACACACACACACACACACACACACACACACACACACACACACGTACACACACACGCGCGTACACACACACACACACACACACACACACACACACACACACACACACACACACACACACACACACACGCTCACACAGTAACTCCGCATGGATCATCTAGTGAAGGAAATGCACATGAAAACCACTGGGGAAATGCGGCTCAAAACTTGATGCGGGTTGTTCTGTTGTGAAGGCATCAGTGTGAAGAGTTAGGTTGGTCCCTCCTTACTCCCTGCACTGTCTGCCATAGCGCCTAAAGAATGGAATGGAACCCCCGAACATCGGCACTCACCACACAGGAAGCACCGTTCTGACACGTGACACCTCGACAGTCATCGATATCTGAAAACACGGGGCATACAAAGGTCATCGATATCTGAAAACACAGGGTATACAAAAGTCATCGATATCTGAAAACACAGGGCATACAAAAGTCATCGATATCTGAATACACAGGGCACAAAAGTCATCGATATCTGAAAACACAGGGCATACAAAAGTCATCGATATCTGGAAACACAGGGCAGAGAAAAGTCATCGACATCTGAAATCACAGGGCATACAAAAACCATCGATATCTGGAAACACAGGGGCATACAAAAGTCATCGATATCTGAATACACAGGGCATACAAAAGTCATCGATATCTGAAAACACAGGGCATACAAAAGTCATCGATATCTGAAAAACACGGGGCACACAAAGTCATCGATATCTGAATACACAGGGCATACACAAAAGTCATCGATATCTGAAAACACAGAGCATACAAAAGTCATCGATATCTGAAAACACAGGGCATACAAAAGTCATCGATATCTGAAAAACACAGGGCATACAAAAGTCATCGATATCTGAAAACACAGGGCATACAAAAGTCATCGATATCTGAAAACATCGGGCAAACAATCAACTGACCATGCATCAATATCAAAGATTTCTACATGTATCCGCGTCTCTATACAGAGAGACTGGTTTGACGTTGGAAATACACTCGATTTTGTGAAAGTGTACTGATTTGCACTTGTGTGTTCTTTCTTGCAGTGTTAGAATGTTCTTCGTGTTAGAGTAACTATACTGGCCATATTTGATAGAAGGACCTATTGTGGAGTAGGATGGAGAGTGGTGGTGGGTGGTGGTGGTGGTGGTGGTGATGATGATAGGGGTGGGGAAGGGGAAAGGTGGAGGAGTGGAAGGGGGTATTCGAAAATCTTTTGCTGTAATCCAGCCGATGAGCATGAGTGACCATTCTCACGCGAAACTTATCATTACGTCAACTCCACTTCTGATATTCATACGCAGATGTAAATGAAATGGACAGAATCCCATGTACACGTGCGCAAACACACGTACATATATGCACGCACATATACGCAAGCGCGCACACACACACACACACACACACACACACACACACACACACACACACACGCACGCACGCACACGCACACATACACACACACATCACACACGCACGCGCGCACACACACACACACACACACACACACACACACACACACACACACACACAGGGACTCACTGATGTCACACTTCTTGCCGGTCCAGCCAGGCTGGCAGTCGCAGAAGTAGTCGCCGATGAGGTTCTTGCAGGCGTAGGCGTTGGCGCAGGGGGCTGCCCTTGCACTCGTCCGCGTCCAGCTGACAGTGTGGCCCCTGCCAACCAGAGGGACACACGCACTCGTAGCCGTTGTCACGGTCTTCGCACGTGCCACCATGGAGACAGGGGTTGGATTGACACTCGTCAATGTCTGCACAGAGGAAAAAATTGATGAGTACAGATGAAATTCTCTGGTCCCAGGCCAACGAATATTTTTTTTCTTCTTCTGCGTACGCAGGCTGATACTCCTGTGGACTCTCCCTGTATAGACAGGCAAGGATGAATCCCATCTACCCAGCAAAAGGAGTGGAGTTTTGTGTGTATGACCATTTATTTATCCCGCCAGTAAGGCAGCCATACTCCAGCTTCAGGGAAGGTGCATGCTATGTGTAACGTGTCATCCATACCAACAGCCAAACTGGCTTTCTCTTCCGAAAGTTGATGATGGGATTTTACGCGTGTGCAAGAATTTATGCGTGCATTCACACACGGAACCTCGGTTTAGAGTCTCATTCGAAGGACTGTATGGGAAATCGAGTCAGAACCAATGTTAACTTCGAGGGGAACCCCCCCTCCCCACCCCCCCACCCCCCCTCAGTACCGAAACGACCCGGCGGAGATTCGAACCCGCAACCCAGAATCACCAAGACGCGAGTCCAGCGCTCTCCCACTGGGCTATTTCCGGTCCCTTCAACGAATACAAATCAAGATTGTTAACTCCAACGTCAAGATAATGCTGCTGTAGAGAATAGAAACCTGGAGGACAGACAAACAAAGCCACCAGTTTCCCTTCCCCCCCCCCCCCCACTCCCCCCCCCCCAAAAAAAAAAAAAAAAAAAAAAACAAAAACAACTCTTCATTAGGTAGCTGCCCAAGGGATCAACATCAACTGGCTACACGGCCAACAGTAGCACAAGGATCTGGAAGGCACAGATCAACTGCCAGCAGCACACAAACACACAGGAGATAGGTGTGAATTGGTTCCAGGCTGACGAAGCTAGCAAGCAATAGAACAAGACACAGCAGATAGGTGTGGATTGGTTCCAGGCTGACGAAGCAGCAGAACAAGACACAGGAGATGGGTATGAATTGGTTCCAGGCTGACGAAGCCAGCAAGCAGCAGAACAAGATAGCACGTCACTAAGAACCCTCGTGGGAAAAGACAGAGAGTCCACCCGAAGACTTTCTGGCGCCGCCACCTTGCGGCGGACATCATGGTGGGCAGATGGGCGACAGCTGGACCCAGCGGGGAAGGATGGCCACTCTCTGGCAGACCATTGTGGGCGGCCAGTGCCCCCGCCACAGGGGACGGGTCATCAGTAAGTAAGAGTAATAACATGGACTATTTCTGTAGTGCTCAACCATCCTAACAGCGTAGGCTACTGGGCGCTTACAAGTGTTAACAAATTAATATCTAAAATATACATTGGACCCACACGCGCACGCGCGCGCGCGCGCACACACACACACACACACACACACACACACTGGCACAATGCGTCACATACACAGCCACATACACTGTATGTATAACACAGTGAACAGCTCATTCGTACACGGGCAAGTGTGCAAGAGACGCAAGTGCAAGTATAGTAAGTACATATATCATTGAGTTGAACTACATTATACATGACTACCTTTTCTACCTCCCTTTGATCACGTTTTAAACTAATTCCATTTCAGTCTGTGACATTGACTCTGCATGAACTTGCTTCCCTTCAATGACCAGTGGAGCGCTGTTGTTGGACAGTTGCCGACACTGCCAATACCCTCGTTTGATAGGTGAATAAAGAATATGGCAAATGTCAACGAGCAACACGACAACAACAGCCCCCCTTACAAAGAGATTTAGGGATGTTTTCAAATAAATACAATTCTTCGTTTTTAGCTGTAAAAAAGAGTAAAATATAAACTCTTTCTCAGGTTTGTCAACTGGACAGTGTGGGTTTGAGAAAGGTTAAAATAAAACCGAAATATTTGCCATGGTCTTATGGGTGTTACGTAGCTTCAATTTTTCATCTTCCTAAAAAAAAAAACTCTTTCTAATCATTAGCATACTGTTCAGAACAAAACCTTTTGTACATGTATGACTAATATTCAGTTTTAGGAAAAGGATAATGAGCAGCATTTTCACCAATTATTGGAAAACGGAAACTGAAAGAAAAAAGAAGTTACTCCGAATGAAGAGTCATGGGGCGCCATATTGAAACAAAGTTCACCAGGCGGTTATGTGGGCCGTGTGCAAAGCCTTTGGTCTCTGTAACTGTGTCCACTGTCAGTTCTGATATGAAAAGTCCATCATGTTTGTTTTGGCTTGTTTCGGTTTTGTTTTGTATGTGTCGTACACTCCGTGTCTTTCCCTCAACAGTTCCCAGTAGGACTGTTTTAGTCAGGCCACTGGATTTGGTGACATAGCCAGACCAACGTGGCTTTCTGGACTGACGTAAGCCAGCTCCACATGTTCCGATGTGCTGCTTGATGGGGTGACGCCCTTGACACTGGTGATGAATATGACCGGCCTATGTGGTGTTTAGTATCTCATTCCCATAGCTTGAATTGTCTGCAGATGTGCTGTGAAGAGCCATTAGCTCGCATGCACACAGGGAGATGGAACAGATCTCTGCGCGCAGGAATCTGATCTCGTGTTTCATGGAGATGTTCTTGTCCTTCCGCAGAGGTTTCAGTCTGGACAGAGCTGATGATGTCTTGGCTGTCCTTGAGAGGATCTCTGTCCTGGACCCCCTCATTCTTCATGATGAATCCGAGGTGAGTGACCTGCTGACGAGTTCCTAGTTTCTGTCCATGGTCAGCCATCATCAGTAGTGGTGGAGGTGTTGTGGCTGGCTACCAGCTTGGCCTTCTAGACACTGGTGTCCGCGCCAAGTGTTGTTGATGTTTCATCCAGTATTTTCACAAACGTGGCCCGGTTCTTGCTGACTTCCTGCCAGACCACCGATTTTATCCGCAAAGCGAAGGTTCATGATGTTTCTTCCTCCGATATCATTGCTTCCGAGGGGACCGGAATAGGTCAGTGGTTGAGCACCGAACTCATAATCTTGGTGATCCTGGGCATGCGGGTTCGAATCTCCGCCGGGCCGTTTCGGTACAGGGGGATTTTACCCTCGGAGTTAACATTGGTTCTGACTCCATTTCCCATGCAGTCTTTCGAATGAGACTATCAACCGAGTTCCGTGTGTGAACGCACGCATAACATGTTGCACACACGTAAAATCCCATCACCAACTTTCGGAAGAGAAGGCCAGTTTGGCCGTTGTTATGGATGACACGTTACACATAGCA
>JADBJO010027634.1:20000-21102 GCA_016801955.1 Conus betulinus
GTTATATGCACAAACGTTTAATTGGAATCAGAAAAAAGCGAGGTGGGAAGGAGGATTGACAAAGAAGAGAGGAATGTGGAGTACTTAAAACGAAAGGAAAATCAAAGTGCTAAGTGGCCTGCAAGCCCCTGAGGGGAAAGACTCCAGCACAACACATCAAACTCTTTAAAACAGAAAGCTAAAGGAGCTGGCTTTGTCTGACACCGAGGGAAATACAAAAAACACAGGATGTATGCAATCTTGTAATACTGCCCGCACAATTGTTAACATACACTTGTACAATTTATTAATCAAACATGATATGGAAGCTTTATTGATGGAGCTGAAACACAGATACACACTAGAAAAACAAAAGCGCCCTTTGGAAGGCGTTGCCGAAATTTTTATGAAAAAAAAACAAAAAAAAAAAAAAAAAACCACACACACTTTGGAGAAAAGCCTACATTCTAATGTAGGTTGAAATTAAATCAGAAGTATTATGAAGAAGATAGGACATACATACGTAGTGCCAGTTATTGTCACAATCGTCATTTTCAGACACACACTAAAAAAACTCTTAGTTGACTGTTGCCACATATTATCAACAATGTGTGCAATGTAGCCAGA
Organism: Conus betulinus; assembly: GCA_016801955.1. NCBI lineage: Eukaryota > Metazoa > Mollusca > Gastropoda > Neogastropoda > Conidae > Conus > Conus betulinus. Next base: position 20,607 of record JADBJO010027634.1, read on the forward strand.
AAAAATTGTTCAGGTTGATGCTGTTTAGTCCACGCTCCGATGTATTTGTCATTGTTTATCATCACTCTTAATTTGTACAAGTTATGCTTTTGGTTTTGTTTATTTTTTTGTTTTGTGTTTTGTTTCGTTGTGTATATGAATGCGTGGGTATGTGTACGTCTATGTGTGTAATATGTTAGGAGTATATACACTGTACGATTGACTACTGTTTACTTTGCAAATATACAAACAGGAAAGAAAGGAAGAAAACAAACAAGCAAGAAGAAACTAATTTCTAACGACTGAAAAAAAACCCAACATTTTGTATGTAATGATAAAATAAAAGCGCTTTTATTTACTAATGAAAAGATGTTTCTATTTATCTATAAATGTAGCGTATTCATTTATTACTTTGTTGTGTTTATCTGTTTAATCTATATACTTTTTCGTTACTTATATCTATAAAAGAAAAGAGGAGATTGGAATTGGGTGCTTGGGCACCGACGCTCAACAACGA
>JADBJO010027635.1:0-17500 GCA_016801955.1 Conus betulinus
AGACTGGTTTCGGCATTTTGAACGATTATTTAATGAAGAGTTAACCCTACCTGACCCCATTTCTCCAGGCTTTCATGCAGAAGATGACCGTTTGCTTGAAATTGGCTGTGATGCCAGTTTTCTTGATCAAGATATAACAGAGGGAGAAATTTTAGACTCGATAAAGGCTTTAAAAAGAAACAAAGCTCCTGGTCCAGACGGCCTTATCGGAGAGTTTTATAAGTATGCTATGCCTACCGTTCTCCTTTTTCTTAGAAATATTTCAACAAACTCTTTGATTCTGGAATCTTTCCCTCTGCATGGTGTGAAGCTCTTATTCAACCGCTGCACAAGAAAGGTGATATTAACTCCCCTGATAATTATAGAGGTATTTCCCTGTTGAATATCAGTTCTCTAATTATACAGCTACATTCTGAATAAACGCTTAACCAAATGGATCGAGGATAAGTGTCATAAACGATGCACAGGCTGGTTTTAGAAAGAGCTATAGTACAACTGACCATATATTTACACTCCTAACTCTAGTGCAAAAGCAACTTTCTAACCATCAAAAACTATACGTGGCGTTTATTGATTTTAAAAAGGCTTTCGACCTGATTGATAGAAATCGACTTTGGTCAGTCTTAAAGAAAAAGGGGGTATAAAAGGAAAGATGTACAATGCAATTAAAAGTATGTATACCGTTGTTACGGCTAGGGTTAAAGTACGGGGAGACTTAACTGATACTTTTATGTGTCCCAGAGGCCTCAAGCAAGGAGAAATATGTAGCCCGGTTTTATTTTCTTTATTTATTAATGAACTTGCTGAAGAAATTACAGAGCATGGTAAGCATGGTATTCCTTTATCTCCTGACTTCATAGAGCTATTCATTCTGCTGTTCGCTGACGATGTGGCGCTTGTTGCGTCCACTGTCATAGGTCTTCAGACACAGCTGAACGTTTTGAGTAAAACAGCAAAGAAACTTGATTTAATAGTGAATCTGGAAAAAATCAAAAGTTATTGTGTTTAGAAATGGCGGTTATATTGCTTCAAAAGAAAAAATGGACTTACGACAATATGCAACTAGAGATTGTTAATCAATATAAATATTTTAGGTGTTATATTCTCCACTGGCCTTACTTTTTCTCACTGCCTCGAGGATTTAGCATCTAGGGCAAAACATCAGGTCATTATTATTATGAAACTTCTGTGGAAATATCAGAGTGTGTCCCCAAAATTATTCTTCAAACTTTTTGATTGTCAGATCCAGCCAACCCTTACTTATGGCGCAGAAGTATGGGGCTTAACTGCAAACCTCTCGGCTATAGAAAAAATACATTTGTTTGCACTCAAGCGATTCTTGAATGTTTCTATAAAAACGCCTAAATGCCTTGGTTTATGGAGAAACTGGCAGGTTTCCACTTTATATAAACATTTATACTAAATGCGTAAGTATTGGATACATATCATTAATATGCCTGACAATCGTCTTCCAAAAAAAGCATATAAGATGTTATATGATTTACATTGCCGGGGTAAAAACAACTGGGTTACATCAGTCTGCCTCGTGTTAAATCGTTACGGTTTTGGATATGTATGGGAAATCAAGGAGTTCCCAATGCTAAAGTTTTCCTTTCAAAATTCAAAAGTCGGCTAATCGATTGTCATTTACAAGAATGGTATAGCCACATAGAATCTAAGGACCGATTTCTCTTTTACTTTTCTTTTAAGCAGTTTTGGGAAATTCCAAATTACCTATTCACTGTAAACAACATGAGCAGCAGTCGTAAAAACTTGATACGGTTCAGACTTGGTGTATCCTGTTTGAAACACACAAACTGCGGTATTCGAGTGTCCCCCGTGAAGCACTGTGCTGTCCGTTCTGCCCGTGTGAGTTGGAATCTGAATATCATTTTTTGATAGTATGTCCTAAATACAAAGTTATTCGCGACCGTTACATACCTTTCAAGTTTTATAGACGACCATCAGCTTTTAAGATGTCTTTACTGCTCGCCAATGAAAACTCTGTAATGCTGTGGCTACATTCATAACGAAAGCTTTTGACATCAGATGTGGTAAGACTAATATGATTTTTAGAACCATTGTTCCTGCATTGTACCGTCAAAGTTGCCTTAACATCATGCCCATCATGCCGATTGCATATGATGTGTGTGTGTGTGTGTGTGTGTGTGTGTGTGTGTGTGTGTGTGTGCGCGTGCGCGCGCGCGCGTGTGTGTGTGTACGATGGAAAAAGTGAGAGTGAGAGCGAAAGAGAGAAAGAGAGAGAGAGAGAGAGAGAGAGAGAGAGAGAGAGAGAGAGAGAGAGAGAGAGAGTAAGCGAACGAATGTTGATTATGCTTGCGAGATTTATTCTTTAGCTTTATGTGCTTATGTTCTCTCTCTCTCTCTCTCTCTCTCTCTCTCTCTCTCTCTCTTCATCTGAGTTATGTATCTGCCACTCTCAAAGACACTCGAGCCATACAAAGTCTCTGCTCGCAGCTTGGTGAGTTGGTCACGATATAACGTGCTCCAAAAGGCAGGGTAGTGTTCTCTGTCTTTGGACAAAATTGTATACACAGCTTGGACGAAACTGCATGAAGTTTGGGCGTATTTGTAACGGCTACCCTAGAGATGTAATAATGATTTAAGTCATTTCCTGATGAACTTTCATCAGGTAACATTCAATGATCCAACTCAAGCTCTTGATGATTGGCCAATTGTGCCTGAAAACCAGCAAATACTCTCGAAGGTTGCAGCTGCCAACCGGAACTGGTTAGAATGTGATTTGTTTGATTTGGCCGAAATTGTAACAGGGAACCCTAGGACTAAGTGATAGACCTTTCTGCCGCCATTGAATTAGTATTAATGACGTCACATTAATGTTAGGCTATGTGACCAGCTTCAGGCAAAAGGCTGTGTGGTGAGGTAAGCAGATAGCTGGGGTACTTACAATTTTTTCTTGTGTATCAAAATCATACGTACATTCCATACCTGGCCAAGGCAAGACTGCGTTCCAGAATTGACTGCTTCATGCAGAAAGTGATTAACATTCATGGAAATGTTTTTTCTGCACATATAAAAGTTGAAAGCATATTACAACATTGAGAACAATTTGTCCATAGGCCCTATATGAGCTCACTGTGGTTTCTTTCGTTGTCGATAAAACCATAGATTGCTGATCCAACATCGTTTTCCTTTTCATGCTGAGGCGACGATGAAACACTGGTGTAAACTGTCTGAACAGAATCGTTTACCCAATTTTAGATCCACGCGGCATAGCCACATTTTGATGAAAGACAACCGGTTTACGTCGTTGGCGCCCTATAAAGTGCCTTTGGAGGTTAAATATTAAAAAAGAGCGCATTTAAACACGAGTTTTTGGGCGCTCCATATCGGAAACTTTGCAATCATTGAAAGTAGGCTGACGTGACATATCATCCCCCTCCTCCCCCCTAGGGTCAGTGACTAATAATGAGTGTCAGTGGCCAATAGTTGCCAATGGAGATCAGGTCAATGGCCAATAGAGATAGGGTCAGTGACCAATAATGATGAGTGTCAGTGGCCAAGAGAGATAGGGTCAGTTGCCAACAGAGATAGGGTCAGTTGCCAATAGAGATAGGGTCAGTGGCCAATGGAGATAAGGTCAGTGGCCAATGGAGATAAGGTCAATGGCCAATAGAGATAAGGTCAGTGGCCAATAGAGATAAGGTCAGTGCCCAGTAGAGATGGAGTCAGTGGCCATGAAGTAAAGTCAGTGGCCAATAGAGATAGGGTCAGTTGCTGATAGAGATAGGGTCAGTGGCCAATAGAGATAGGGTTAGTGGCCAATGGAGATAAGGTCAGTGGCCAATGGAGATAAGGTCAATGGCCAATAGAGATAAGGTCAGTGGCCAATAGAGATAAGGTCAGTGCCCAGTAGAGATGGAGTCAGTGGCCAATGAAGTAAAGTCAGTGGCCAATAGAGATAGGGTCAGTTGCTGATAGAGATAGGGTCAGTGGCCAATAGAGATAGGGTCAGTGGCCAATGGAGATAAGGTCAGTGGCCAATAGAGATAGGGTCAGTTGCCAATAGAGATAGGGTCAGGTGCCAATAGAGATAGGGTCAGTGGCCAATAGAGATAGGGTCAGTGGGCCAATAGAGATAGGGTCAGTTGCCAATAGAGATAAGGTCAGTGGCCAATGGAGATAAGTCAGTGGCCAATAGAGATAGGGTCAGTTGCCAATAGAGATAAGGTCAGTGGCCAATAGATAGGGTCAGTGGCCAATGGAGATAAGGTCAGTGGCCAATGGAGATAGGGTCAGTTGCCAATAGAGATAAGTCAGTTGCCAATAGAGATAAGGTCAGTTGCCAATAGAGATAGGGTCAGTGCCAAGAGAGATAGGGTCAGTAGCCAATGGAGATAGGGTCAGTGGCCACTGGGGATAAGGTCAGTGGCCAATGGAGATAAGGTCAGTGGCCAATTGAGGTGAGGTCAGTTGCCAATAGAGATGGGGTCAGTGGTAATAGAGATAGGGTCAATGGCCAATGGAGTAGGGTCAGTGGCCAATAGAGATAAGGTCAATAGCCAATAGAGATAGGGTCAGTGGCCAATGGAGATAGGGTCAGAGACCAGTAGAGATAAGGTCAGTGGCGAATAGAATATAGGGTCAGAGACAGTAGAGATAAGGTCAGTGGCGAATAGAAATAGGGTCAGAGACAGTAGAGATAAGGTCAGTGGCCAATAGAGAAAGGGTCACTGGCCAGTGGAATTAGGATCAATGGCCAATAGAGTCAGTGTTCAATAGAGTTAGGATCAATGGCACAGAGAATTAGGGTCAGTAGCCAATAGAATTAGGATCAATGGTCAGTGTTCAATAGATGTAGGGTCAATGGCAAAGAGAATTAGGGTCAGTAGCCAAGACAAATAGGTCAGTGGTCAATGGAATTTGGGTCAGTGGCCAACAGAATTCGGATCAATGATCAGTGTTCAATAGATGTAGGTTCAATGGCAAAGAGAATTGGGGTCAGTAGCCAATATAGATAGGGTCAGTGGGCAATGGAATTAAGGTCAGTGGCCAATAGAGATATGGTCCGTGGCCAATGAATAGGGTCAGTGGCCGAAAGAGATCAGATCAGTGGCAAATAGATATTGTCAGTGGCAGGTAAAGACAGCGTCAGTGGTAAATAAGTACCAGGTCAATAGTCAATAGAGACAGCGTCAGTGCCAACAGAGATAAGGTTGGTGGCAAATAGATTGGGTCAGTGGTCAATAGAGACAGGGTCAATGGTCAATAGAAACAGGGTCAGTGGTCAATAGAAACAGGGTCAGTCAATAGAGACAGGGTCAATTGTCAATAGAAACAGGGTCAACGGTCAATAGAGACAGGGTCAGTGGTCGATAGAGACAGGGTCAGTGGTCATTAGAGATATTCAGTAGAGATAGGGTGAATGGTCGATACAGATAGGGTCAGTGGTCGATAGAGAAGGGTCAGTGATCGATAGAGAAGGGTCAGTTGTCGATAGAGAGGATCTGTGGTCGATAGAGAAGGGTCAGTGGTCGATAGAGAAGGTCAGTGGTCGATAGAGGCAGGTCAGTATTCAGTATAGATAGGGTCAAATGTCAATAGAGACAGGATCAATGGTCAATGGATACAGGGTCAGTGGTCAGTAGAAACAAGGTCAGTGGTCAGTAGAGACAGGGTCAAAGGTCAGTAGACAGGATCAGTGGTCAATAGAGACAGGATCAATGTCAATAATAGAGACAGGGTCAATGGTCAATAGAGACAGGGTCAATGTCAATAGAGACAGGGTCAGTGGTCAATAGAGACAGGGTCAGTGGTCAATAGAGAGAGAATCAATGTCAATAGAGACAGGGTCAGTGGTCAATAGAGACAGAGTCAATATCAATAGAGACAGAGTCAATGTCAATAGAGAGACAGAGTCAATGTCAATAGCGTCAGGGTCTGTGGTCAATAGAGACAGAGTCAATGTCAATAGAGACAGAGTCAATGTCAATAGAGACAGAGTCAATGTCAATGTCAATAGAGACAGAGTCAATGTCAATAGAGACAGAATCAATGTCAATAGAGACAGGGTCTGTGGTCAATAGAGATAGGGTCAGTGGTCAATAGAGACAGGGTCTGTGGTCAATAGAGAAGGGTCAATGGTCAATAGAGATCTGTCAGTGGTCAACAGAGACAGGGTCTGTGGTCAATAGAGACGGTCTGTGGTCAATAGAGACAGGGTCAATATCAATAGAGATAGGGTCAGTGGTCAATAGAGAAGGGTCAATGGTCAATAGAGATGTGTCAGTGGTCAACAGAGACAGGGTCTGTGGTCAATAGAGACGGTCTGTGGTCAATAGAGACAGGGTCAGTGGTCAATAGAGAGAGGTCAGAGGTCAGTAGAGACACGGTCAGTGGTCAGTAGAGACAGGGCCAGTGGTCAATAGAGACAGGGTCAGTGGTCAGTAGAGACAGGGTCAATGGTCAATACAGACAGGGTCAATGGTCAATACAGACAGGGTCAATGGTCAATAGAGACAGGGTCTGTGGTCAATAGAGACAGGGTCAGTGGTCAATAGAGACAGGTCAGAGGTCAGTAGAGACAGGGTCAGTGGTCAGTAGAGACAGGGTCAGTGGTCAATAGAGACAGGGTCAGTGGTCAGTAGAGACAGGGTCAATGGTCAATACAGACAGGGTCAATTGTCAATAGAGACAGGGTCAGTGGTCATATAGACACAGGATCAGTGGTCAGTAGAGACAGGGTCAATGGTCAATACAGACAGAGTCAATGTCAATAGAGATATGGTCAGTGGTCAATAGACACAGGATCAGTGGTCAGTAGAGATAGGAATAGTGGTTAGTAGAGACAGTGTGAATGGTCAATAGAGACGGGATGAGTGATCAATAGAGACATGGCCGATGGTTAATAGAGATAGGGTCAGTGGTCAGTAGAGAATGGAGCAGTGGTCAATAGAGACAGGGTTAGTGATCAATAGAGACATGGTCAATGGTTAAAATAAACAGGGTCAGTGGTCAGTAGAGATAAAGTCAGTCGTCAATAGAGGTAGGGTTCATGGCCAGAATGGATAGGGTCAGTGTCCAGTAGAGACAGGGTCAGTGGCTTATAGAGATATGATCAGAATTTTCAACAGATAAATTTAAGTCTTTTATTAGGACGTGAAAGGATATCACAGCTCTGTGTGTGTGTGTGTGTGTGTGTGTGTGTGTGTGTGTGTGTGTGTGTGTGTGTGTGTGTGTTTATACCAGAATCGGATTTCGTTTGAAAAAGAACTAAACGGTCAAGACTGATCCATAGGTGACATGAGAGCCAAATAATTTGCTCATTCATGTACACAAAATTCTGGCTTCAACCAGTTCCTTGGATCCATGGATTGTAAGATTCTCTTTTCTTGCTTGTTTCAGGTTTCTCCCAAACATAGTGTGGGTTAGTTTGACTGTCTCCTGCCTACAATGATACACAAAATAATTTACAAATAATAGAATGATCATCAATACCTTTGTTTCACTAGGAAGGATTCGAGGTTGGAGGCAAGTGCTACATTTTGGGATGGAGGACAGACGTATCTCACCTGCAAGCAAACGCTTTGTGCCAGAAAAAAGGGACGCTGTTGGCAAGTTTCAAACCACGGGATAATATCTCAGAGTTCCTCAGTATTCTGTGGAAGACTCACCAGTATGACGTCAAAATTGGACTGATTTTCACCGACCTCATCACTGCCATTGATGTAATGATTCACGTGGATCACTGCGTGTGACACACGCACTACTAATTATAGTCGATTCAATCATCCCCACACACACATGCAATTACGGAGAGAGAGAGAGAGAGAGAGAGAGAGAGAGAGAGAGAGAGAGAGAGAGAGAGAGAGAGAGAGAGACAGACAGACAGACAGACAGACAGACAGACAGAGAGAGAGAGAGAGAGAGAAGAGAGAGAGAGAGAGAGAGAGAGAGAGAGAGAGAGAGATGTAGCAAATAAGTAAAGAGAAAGCATTTGCTAGCAAAGTGGTGGGGTGGGAGTGGATTCGAACCCATCAATGAATTCAAATATAGCAAAATCCTACCGTCCTTTGAGAAAGCATGATTCATGTGAATTGTGACAGAATTTTGATCATAGTAGCAATACTGCTTGTGCATTTTGATTCATTTTTACTTTCTCTAGTTACATGGAGAGCTTAGTATGGACAGATGGAACCATAGCCCACCTCTTGAAAGCAGACAAATTTGGGCAATTCGTGATTGATTACAAGTGTGGTGGACTGGGAAGAACATTTTCATCACTAAACGCTTTCTCGTTGAGTATTATTGGACCACAACATTTCTAATATGGGACTGTAATAAGCATGGAAAATACATTTCTTATTTCTTGTGCAAGGTCAACACACCGATAAACAGGACAGTGAGAGTGAAGTCTGCCTCACTGAATATAAGCGCCGTGTCTCTCACCTCACGTTTTCTTTCTTGTCCTCCTCTGAACCACAAAATACATTCATTTTTGGCCTGTGACATTTGCAGTGTCTGCTGGGGCATGGATGATGTGTGCAGTTTGGTGCACACACCTACAACTGGGATATTCCTTTCGCTTCTTCCTGTCCTGTTCAAGGGATGACATCACTTCCTCCTTCTTACGCATGTGCGTCAGGAAATGGGCGAGTGCCCTATACTTTTGTATGTGACCACCGGCAGGATTGTGGCGACGACAGTGACGAGTCATTCTGTGTCTTTTTCTCCTTGTCAGGAACACTATGTTCACAAGTGTGGAACCATTACACAGGTATAGTCAGACACATGCACTTTTTAAGCCGACCAGTATTACCCATCATTAGATAAGTGAATTGTGATCTACCATACATTTCATCGTTGTGTTCATACTGGATTTGATGATGAATGCAGTAACTAATTACCACATACTATTATACACTATATTAGAGTGAATAGGAAAATGTTCTTCGATTTTAGGTTAACAATCACACAAGTGTTTTCAAAGAGATACGGACAAAATCCGCAAAGATTTAGTGTTTATTAGCCGCAGAGTGATGTAAAAGTATACAGTGTTATTACAAGCTCGTTACAATTGAATGTAATTTACTATATGCTTAATTTTTGTGCGTCATTCCATGCCGATCAAATGTGAGAACTGACGGGATAATTTTTACAGTGCATGGGACGATTTTTTGCAGTGCTACACAATGGCGCAGTGGTGTGATGGTCAAGTGGATTGTGTTAATGAAGAAGACGAAAACAGGTGTCCTATGAAACAGCATCTGTGGGAAAAATACAGATATACCCCTCCCCTTCCTGTTGTCATTGACTTCGCAAGAAATAGCACCACCATCATAACACCTCTCCCCACCGTCCAGGACAGACTGTCGTCCTCCAGCCGGGTGTGTCCGGAGACCCACTATCAGTGCGCACACGAGGAGTTCTGTCTGCCCACATTTACCAGGTGTAACGGGTTTTACGACTGTCCGGACCATGAAGATGAAGCTGACTGTGATAGCAATGTCTGCCCTGTCCATTATCGCTGTTTTGACTCCCAGGTTTGCGTGCACCCAAACCAGGTGTGTGATGGTATCAGCCAATCCCAGACAGGACGACGAGTTACTGTGTGATCTGCAGTGCCCAGAGCATTGCGTTTGTCACGGTCTGGCCTTCACCTGTCTGAGATCTTTCCCTGCTCATAGCTTTCCTGAAGTGCGGTACTTGAATGTGAATGGTAGTGGCATGAAAATGACTGAACTCTTTGCCAATAAAATGCTGATCTACCTCAAATCTTGCTAACTGTCAGCTAACAATATTTCCAACATAACGTTATCTAATCTAATAACCCTTGATATCAGCAGTAATAGACTTGTCAATATTCCTCTTCAAAATTTTGGCGAGTAGTCTAACCCTGAAATCATTTTTCTTATGCAATAATCCTTTAACAAGCTTTGTGACCGAGAATGCGATGGCATTTCCAGGGGTGAAAATTTTGGATCTGTCACTGACACGTCTTTTCAGCCTGGATCGCGCCATGGTCAGTCTGTTTCCTGGGCTTACCTTGTTGAATCTGTCACTCAGTGGCGCCCAGATTGAAACTGGGCTAGGTTTCCAGCCAATGAGAAAACTTCAAGTTCTGGACTTGAAGGGTTGTTCCATATCAAGCTTGGACAAAGTTCTCTTCAGAAATCTGGACCACCTGCACACTGTGCATGCTGACAACTATGAAGTTTGCTGCGCAGCCAGGCATCTTCCAAACTTCAGAGACTGTCATGCACCTGCAGACGAGCTATCTTCTTGCCAGGATTTGTTGAAATCTAATTTCTACAGGATATGTTTGGCTGTTTTCAGCAGCCTGGCTTTAGTGGGTAACGGAATGAGCTTTTGTGTTTCGCCTGTCCTCTCTGCGAGGGAGTGGCTCATTAGGTTTCAACGTCTTTGTACTGTACCTGTGCATGTCCGACTTTCTGATGGGTGTTTATCTTGCCCTGGTTGGTATTGCAGACAGACTGTATCAAAATAATTATATTTGGGAGGGTGTGAGATGGAGACAGTGTGTCATGCAAACTGGCTGGCTTTCTCTCTCTGATCTCTAGTGAGGTATCTTCTTTCATCATTTGCTTGATCACGTTAGATCGATTTCTTGTTGTTCGCTTTCCGCTCAGTTTCTTGCATTTCACAGAATGGAACGCACAACTGGCTTCTGTCCTGTCATGGATCGTGGGTTTTCTTCTTGCTGTAACTCCACTGTTGCCCGGTGTGGCTCACTGGAATTCTACAGTCAGACTGGGATTTGCATACCTCTACCTGTCACCCAGAAACAGTTTGATGGTCACGATTATTCCTTTGGAATTATGATTGTCTTAAATTTTATCCTGTTTCAGGCCATTGCTCTGGGCCAGCTAGTGATTTATTGGTCTATACGATCTAACACACTTGCAGGAGACACAAGCAGTCAGCGCTCTCAGGATGCCAGCATATAGCCCGCCGACTGTTCACTGTGGTCATATCAGATTTTCTCTGCTGGTTCCCCATCGGTTTACTAGGACTTCTCGCCTCACAAGGTGTCCCTGTCTCTGGGGAACTCAACGTCGTGATGGCTATCATTGTAATGCCGTTGAACTCGACCTTGAATCCTTTTCTGTACACCATCAATCTGCTACTGGAGAAACAAAAGAAGAAAAAAAGAAGAAAGGTTTGTTAAAGATGATGAAATCTTATAAGTAATGAGTCAAATGATCAAGAATGGTGTGCGTAATATTTATGCGTAGTTTTAACAAATTAATTAATGATATTATATTTCTTCTTTTTTTTTAATGTAAAGGGTTGGGGTTTTTTTTTTTTTTTTTTTTTTTTTTTTTTTTTTTTTTTTTTTGTTTTGTTTTGTTTGTTTGTTTTGTTTTGTTTTGTTTTTTTTTTTTTGCTGTCCCAACCTCTGCGCCACCTCAGAGGCAGTGCACTCACGCCACTCATTCCGACACCCCGTCCACAGCCACAGCCCAGTCGGCCCCGCCGCAGCCCCGACACTAGCAATCCACAGGGGCACACAATAGCAAGTCGTCAAGAGGCAACCCACCGGAGGAGACACTGCACTGCTGTCGAGTCACTTCGGTGGTGTTCAGTGGCGCCTGTTCTGATCTAACATACGCAGGACACCACCTACTTAGTTCCCTACTGACGACAATAATTGCTTAGTCGCGGAGCCGGCGCGAGTGAGCTCTTCCTCCGGAGGACGCCACCACCACGTCCGTCCAACGACAACCCCCATGGACCCGCCGATACCGGTGACCCCGACGGAACCAAACCAAGGCAGCAGACATGGAGAGGACATCGAATTTGAGGTTACCATGAGAGCAGGGCATGAAGGCCACAGAATTTGAGACATTTTTTTATGCTGATCAATGAGAATGAGGATGATTAAGATGATGCCACGGATTTCCATTCCGGTCTGAGACTACATGACAGGGCTGTACTCTACGCTTCCTTTCATAATATATCCAGCGTCAACCAGGCCCGAGAGATACAGGCACCTGCAGTGCTGGTCGAGAAATTTGAGCAACACTCTCAGAAACGCATCCATTAAGTGGATGAAACTCGACTGTGTGGTCACTGTCTTCCCAACTGAGTCCGCAGCAAACTCAACTCTGGGTAGGAGCAGGTCGAGGCAGAAAAATCCACATGACTCTGATGGGATTCGAACCCACCACCTCCCAGCCAGGAGTCCGCGACGCTAACCACTTCGCCACGGCGGCTGGTCAGACAAGGGATTTTTTATTTGTAGTAAGTGAACATATACTACTGCGTTATGGAGAAAGCAGGTTCTTGCTGTATTGAAGTTAAATCACTTCTGTTAAACTAGAAATAAAAATCTGTCTTTGAAAAAAAATCATTGGGACCTTCTGAACAGTAAGTGACTGGTGTGGTATTTCATTCTGAAAACCGTGGTTGCTTCACAAATAAACTCTTTCTTGACAATTTGCATGAAGGAGTAGGTGGCGAATTGAACTGTTTTCCTTCCCATTTCTATCGGATTTCTTAAAGCAAAGTCTATTCATCCATGACTTTTTTTCCCTGTGGGGTATTTCTTTGATATATGACAATGATAGCGAATAAAGCTTGTTTCTTTTCAGGTGTTGTAAGTTTCATTAAAATTGCATGAAAACCCACGTCCAGGTTCCTCAGAAGGTATGGAAAAACAAGTTTACAACAGAAATTTCGACACAGAAATATTTATTAGTAAACGTCATTTCACCTATTCTTTAGTCATGCTTGAATAAATCCACCTATCGAGGTAACATTCTGATCTAATAAGGAAGCAGGAACAGATTTTTCCTGAAGAGACTGCTAAGAACGAACACACACACACACACACACACACACACACACACACACACACACACACACACACACACACACTCTCTCTCTCTCTCTCTCTCTCTCTCTCTCTCTCTCTCTCTCTCTCTCTCTCTCTCTCTCTCTGTGTGTGTGTGTGTGTGCGCGCGCGCGCGCGCGTGTGTGTGTGTGTGTGTGTGTGTGTGTGTGTGTGTGTGTGTGTGTGTGTGTGTGTGTGTGTGTGAGAGAGAGAGAGAGAGAGAGAGAGAGAGAGAGAGAGAGAGAGAGAGAAATCAAACATGTACCTATGGCTAGAGAACAACACTTTAATTAGATCATCCTAAATGCTATGAATAAATGAATGAATGCATGAAAATGAACAGTTGAGAGCAGCCTCCACGAAAAAAGTGATAGTTTTTAATTTTGGATGGACTATCTAGTAGATATGTAATATTGTTACATTATTTTTACGTGTAATCTACCAGAAACATATCAACTTTTGTATATTTCGCGCATTGCAAACGAACAGGTAACACTTTGTTACAATTATTGCACACGACAATATACAGACTGTTAGTCTAAATTTTTACGAGAAGAAGGCAGGATTTTTTTTCATTATTATCCAGTGGACAGTAAAATGTTCAAGAAAGTTGTCAATTGCGCATTTGTGCACTTCTGAGAGGTTATAAAAGAGTAAGTTTAGTTCAGCTCATTTTGTTTTTCGCACAGGCGACCACGGGAGGTCATATATGGATTGTCACATCGTCATAATTGGTTCTAAGGGTCTTTCGTTTTTAAAAATCATTAAATTTTCAAACCGCCTCAAAACTGGGTCTACACACACACACACACGCACGCACGCACGCACGCACGCACGCACGCACGCCGCACAGCAGAGACAGAGAGAGACAGACAGACAGACAGACAGACAGACAGACAGACAGACAGACAGACAGACAGACAGACAGACAGAGGTCATGGACGAAGATGAAATAGTTTGTTATTTATCAACAGCAATAGACTGAGGTCTTAATATTTCATTGGGTTCAGCAATGACTGATTTAAACAATGAACAAAGGAACAGTTACGATTAAATGGTTACAACTGTCACTTTGTTCTGAGGCCTACATCTCGCATGGGTGGACGAAGTTGTTATAGTTGTTTCAGGTATTGTTCAGATTGCTGCGTTGTTGCATTTTGTGTGGAGATTGCTGCATCGTCACATTTAATGTTGCTTCACAGCCTTCCTTGCGCTAGTGTTTAAGATCAGAAACACCCCAAAGACCATGGGCAGAGGAAAAGGACTATTCAATGGTCCTTCTATGTAGCTCAGTGAACAGACATTAACAGACCACTATTCATTTAGTTGCAAAGCGAGACGACTGCAGGCGGAAATCTGAACAAATCTTAAACAAATATTAGCGAACCGCCAAGAGAAACGTGGACAAACAAGTCCTAACACAAAACACGACGCGTTTCGACCTCTTAGGTCTTCTTCAGGCAAGATACAAACAAATAGGACAATGAAAATGAATGAGCAATCACTTAGCTTTGATCACTTCAGCGCAAGGTAGGCGTTGAATGAGAACGAGGCTGTTGGAAGAGATATAATGTGTGAGTCAAGGTAGTAATGATGATAATAATATTACTGATAGGAATACTAATAATGGTCAAAATATTGGAAAAAAAATAAATGAAGACAGGATTACTACTACTACTTTTGGTGATAATAAGGCAATAGCAGTTGTAGTATGGGAGAAAGGAGAGTGGGTTAGAGGATTCTTCAAACAGTAGAGTTGCCGTGGCAACATTGCGGGGAACTCGGTGGGGGGTTCCGTGGGACAATACTCCGAAACGATCTCTCAAACTTACAAAAGTTGTTTCAACTGCTGAACGCCATGTTGAATATGGCGGTTCTTCCTGCATAGAGCGATTGTGGCATGTTACTTCAGTACAATTATTCTCTGTTTTCTGTACGTTTGTTGAAGGGTTTTTTTTGTTTGTTTTTTTTTTTTGTAAACAAACACCTGCCGGAAATCTAGAATAATGTACCAGTAGACTATATGCCTGAAGCGGAGTTGACCCGTGACGATACAGGAGCGCACATTTTTGTCGAGATATAAGTGTGCACGGTCGGTAGGCGCAATTGAAACATAAAAAGCAGTTCAGACGTAAAGAAAACAAGATGCAAATCATATAAACGTACTCCCAGTTTATCCTGAATACGCGTGATATATTCCATAAAGAAGAAAACCGTCTTGGGCTGGAGCAACCGTTAGTAATGGCTATTCTGGTAAACATCGGCCATCATCTGTGACCTATAATGAACATACTTACAATTTTCAGAAAGGTCGGCCTAGAACGTTCTGAGATTTTCCATCAAGAGAAAACCATTATGGGCCGTTAGTAACGGCTATAACGGTAAACTTAAACATCGAGCATCATCCGTGACCCATAATGAACATATCTACAAATTTTCAGAAATATCGGCCACGTACTTTCTGAAATATTCCATGAAGAAAAAAAAACCGTTAGGGGCCGTTATAGCTGTTAGGAGCGGCTATAACGGTAAAGTAATACATCGGACATCAACCGTGACCCATATACCTACAATTTTCAGAAAGGTCGGCCACGTCCTTTCTGAGAGATTCCATAATAAAGAAAAACCGTTATGGGTCGTTATAACCGTTAGTAACGGCCATAACGGTAAACTAAAAACATCGTACATGATCCATGACCCATAATGAACATACCTACAAATTTTCAGAAAGATCGGCCAAGTACTTTCTGAGACATTCCATATAAAGAAAAACCATTATGGGCCGTTACAGCCGCTAGTAGCGGCTACAACGGTAAAGGGAAACGTCGGGCACGATCCGTCGCCCATAATGAACATACCTACAAACCATTATGGGCCGCGCTATAGCCGTTAGTAATGGCTATAACGGTAAACTAAAACAACGGGCATCATCGTGACCCATAATGAACATACCTGCTAATTTTCACAAAGATAGGCCAAGTACTTTCTCAGATATTCCATGAAAAAGAAAAAACCGTTACAGGCCGTTACAGTCGTTAGTAACGGCTATAACGGTAAACTAAAACATTGGGCATTATTCGTGACCCATAATGAACATACGTGCTAATTTTTCACAAAGATCGGCCAAGTACTTTCTCAGATATTCAATGAAGAAGAAAAACCGTTTCAGGCCGTTACAGCCGTTAGTAACGGCTATAAACGGGGTAAACTATAACACATCGGGCATCATCCATGACCCATAATGAACATACCTACAAATTTTCAGAAAGATCGGCTCAGTAGTTTTGTCTGGAGCGAGTGGAACACATTTTGACCATGGACGGATGGATGGACACACACACACACACACACACACACACACACACACACACACACACACACACACACACACACACACGGACACACACACACACACACACACACACACACACACACACACACACACACACACACACACACACACACACACACACACACAAAGTGCATTTCTTCGTTCCCATTCTAAAGTGCTCCCTGTTCTATAAGAACTGGGAATACAAAAAAGAGAGGATGCGAAAGAAAGTAGAAGTAGAAGACAAGAAGAAGAAGAAGAAGAAGAAGAGGAGAGGAGGAGGAGGAGGAGGAGGAGGAGGAGGAGGAAAAGGAGGACGAGGAGGAGGAGGAGGACGAGGAGGAGGAGGAGGAGGAGGAGGGGGAGGAGCAGGAGCAGGAGGAAGGGGGAAAGGGTGGAGAAGGAAAAGAAGAGGGAAAACATGAAAAGCAAGAAATAATAAGAAAAGCTGGGAAGAACTATGACAAATGAAGAGCAGAAGTAGAACATAAAGGTTAACAAGATGCAAAGCATATAAACGTACTCCCAGTTTATCCTGAATACGCGTGATATATTCCATAAAGAGGAAAAACCGTCTTGGGCTGGTGTAACTGTTAGTAATGGCTATTCTGGTAAAAAAATCGGCCATCATCTGTGACTTATAATGAACATACTTACACATTTTCAGAAAGACCGGCCAAGAACTTTCTGAGATTTTCCATCAAGAAGAAAACCATTATGGGCCGTTAGTAACGCCTATAACGGTAAACTTAAACATCGGGCATTATTCGTGACCCATAATGAACATACCTAAAATTTTCAAACAGATCGCCCCAGTACTTTTTGAGATATTCCACAAAGAATAAAAAAACCGTTACAGGCCATTACAGCCGTTAGTAACGGCTACAACGGGGTAAACTAAAACATCGGGCATCATCTGTGACCCATAATGAACATACTTGCTAATTTTCACAAAGACAGGCCACGTACTTGCTGAAATATTCCAAAAGAAAAAAAAGACCGTTACTGGCCGTTACAGCCGTTAGTAACGGCTATAACGGTAAATTAAAACATCGCTCATTATCCGTGACCCATAATGAACATACCTGCAAATTTTCAGAAAGATCGCCCAAGCACTTTCTGAGATATTCCATAAAGAATAAAAAACCATTACAGGCCGTCACAGCCGTTAGTAACGGCTATTACAGGGTAAACTAAAACATCAGGCATCATTCGTGACCAATAATGAACATAACCGCTAATTTTCACAAGGATCGGCCAAGTACTTTCTCAGATATTCCATAAAGAAGAAAAACCGTTACAGGCCGTTACAGCCGTTAGTAATGGCTATA
>JADBJO010027636.1:5000-7500 GCA_016801955.1 Conus betulinus
GAAGATTAAGATCAATTTCATCTGCTTACTGGATGCGTCATTGTGGTGTTGCTCAAATAACTCGATGAACGCTGCAGCTGTCTGTACCACCGGGCCTGGTTAAAAGCGAGCTATGTTATAAAAGAGAGCGTACAGAAGAGGGCGTAGCGTGAATCTTAGATCAGTAAGGACCTCGCTGTCATCACCTTCATCATCTTCGTTAACCAACATAAAAAAAGGTCTGACATTTTCATGTCCTTCCATGCTCTTCTCTCGTGGGGATCCCAGTTTTCATTTTCTCTAAATCCATGGTGATTCGTGACCAAGTCGTCACTTTTCAGCAGGGTCACGTGAACAGTCGTTGGAAGGACGTGGTGGCGCCTGGCACTCAGCTGGAGGAGGGGAGGGGGGGGAGGGGCGTTCAGTCACGCTGGCTCCTCAGCTAAGCCATTGATGTCGTTAGTGAGGAGGCTGGGGAGGGGGCTTTGTAACTGGCGTCCATGCGGGATCAGAACAAACGCCGATGAAGACTAGCAACGTCACCAGGCAGCAGTACAGTGTCTCCTCCGGCGGGCTGCCCATTGACGACCTGATATTGATCGCTTTTCTGTGGTCTGTCATGGTGGAGCTACGACTGGTCGAAGCTGGGGTGTGGGTGTGGCCATGTATTGTGTTGAGTGGAATGAGGGGTGGAAAGTTATGCCATTAAGAGAGCGTTTAAGGTGAAACAACAGGAACAGGTTTTCTTCTTCTTCTTCTTCTTTTCCTTTTCTCTCTTCTCTCTCTCTCTCTCTCTCTCTTTTTTTTTTTTCGCTGTTATCCTCCTCCTCCTTCTCTTCTTCTTCTTCTTCGTTTTCGAGCTTAGCTTCGTCTTCGTCTTCTTCTTCGTCTTCTTCTTCTACGTCTTCTTCTTCTTCTTTCGTTTTCGAGCTTCGTCTTCGTCTTCACCTTCTTCTTCGTCGTTCTTCTTCTTCTTCTCCTTCTTCTTGTTCTTCTTCTTCGTCTTTGTCTTCGTCTTCGTCTTCACCTTCTTTTTCGTCTTCTTCTACGTCGTCGTCGTCTTCTTGTTCTTCTTCTTCGTTTTCGAGGTTCATCTTCGTCTTCGTCTTCACCTTCTTCTTCTCTCTTCTCTTTCCCCCACGGCTGCTATAGTTCGTGCTGTTGTCGTATCGTCTTCTGGCGCACACGGCCCACTATAGGCCGACCCAACCCTCTTTGATCACGACTTCCAAGCCGAAATACAAACTCGCCGCTGGTGGCAGTGGAACATTTTCCTGACGTGTTGCTTTGTTGTTGTAAACAGGGCTCTGTTTCCACGCTGCTGTGTTTGGTCAAGATAGCACCGGGACAATCTAAGGTTCTCTCATTTTTCACTCGCCCTGTGGCAAAAAAAAAAAAAAAAAAGGACGATCGATTAATTCGATTTCCCGAGTAACTGGTTCTGGGTTTCGATTTGATAAAAAAAAAAAGGAATGGAATAAACTCTGTGTGTGTGTGTGTGTGTGTGTGTGTGTGTGTGTGTGTGTGTGTGTGCTGGATACGAGAAAAAAAGAGGCTACATTCTCAATGTGCGCGGAAGTTGTGCTGTGGTCAGATAACTTCACGATGATGATTGCTGGGGATTTATCTCCCCTCACCTCCTTTCGCAGGAACTCCATATATGATCTCTCTCTCTCTCTCTCTCTCTCTCTCTCTCTGGTTGTATAGCATTGTGATCACGCAATTCAATATGCTGAATAAAACACAGTCTGTAGAGTTGACACTCCTTCAGGATGTGATAGGGACGCGAGGGAGGGGCACCCCTCCAACTCCACCCCCGCTCCCCACCCACCCCCTACACCCCTACACACTCACGCTTACATTTTTCCAGTGTATAAAACAAAATAATAAACTGTGCTAGAGTGATTTTCGCATTTTGGATTCAATAGTGGTGTTGGTCTTCAATTAACTAACCTTGAATAAATGGTAAAGAAGTAGTAGTAATAGTAGTAGTAGTAGTAGTAGTAGTAGTAGTAGTAGTAGTAGAAGAAGAAAGAAGAAAGAGATGAAGATGAAGAAAAGAACAGGAAAAGAAAACCTCTACATTGAAAAAGACCAACACAATAAACTGGCCCAGACTAGGCGGTTGTCAAGTGAATTCTGCAAACAAACCAATGAGCAAACACAAAACTGAAAAAACAGCTTAAGTTTGGCCACTGTAGACAATTTTGCCTTATGCGTGGTATAAAACTGCTGGCAAACATTGCTGGTATATCAATTACGAGTCATCGCGCAGTTGGTGCCAGTTGGTGGTCAGTAGTCACTGCATGATTGTTGTCTAAAGTGCAGGGAAGAAGGTCAGTTGCACGTTATGTGGGGGGGGGGGGGGGGGGGGGGGGGGGACGGGGACGGGGAAGGGGTGCGCAGCGAGTAGAATCAGCTGCGTGCAGAGGTCTACGCGAGGTTTAGTATGGGTTGCATGTTGTGTACAATAGGGTCCGGGATTAGATCACTTACTTGACTAGGGAGGTGGGGGAGGGGG
>JADBJO010027636.1:12500-21101 GCA_016801955.1 Conus betulinus
CGAAGCGGTTGATGCGATTGACCCTGCTGAAAAAAATGCGTTGATATTTTTGCTAGAGCTGAGGAGCCGCGCCGGTGGTTAAATGTCTGGGTAAAAGAAAAGAATCACGGAGATTAGTTTTGCAAATCAGAGGAAATGTTAAAGGTGTATTAAGAAATTTGAGAAGGGCAAAATGATTTCAGTAAAATACAGAGAATGTCATAACAGCAAGAAAGTCCTACTATGCGATGGAATAGGAGAAGAAAGAGAAACATGATCAAATCAGATTGTGGAAATTGTAAGCATTGATAAATGACCCAAAATTGTTTTGCTTAGCGATGAGATCAGTGAAACGAGAAGCAGTCTTTTAAAATGGCCTTAGCTCATGGCGATCATTTGATCATTTCTTTAGGATGTTACATGATGTAGAAGACGTAGTACAAGTGTGAGACATGACAGTGAGAGAAGAAAAGGCTACAGGTGAAGATGTGTGTTCAATGATCCTGTTAAGTTAAAATGAAATCATTGAAGATTTCAAGCATATGAACATTAGCAAAAGTGCTGGTGGTGACATCTTTGTTGGTGAAATGTTAAAACAGGCTAACAACACAGTTCTTGACGTTTTACAAGAGCGTTCCAATCCGCTTTATAATAAGGAAAATTTCCCTGTAGTGTGGTCAAAATCTGTTGTGCTAACATAGCAACAGTCCTATGATTACAGAGGAGTCACATTAAACAGTGTGTTGGGAAAGGCTTATACATGTTTTTAATGATACACTTATGAAATGGGCGCTAAGAAAGGCAATAATTGTGAGGGCACGAGCCGGAATTCGACCAAGCTACAGCACAGTAGATCACGTTTTATCCTGTATGCTCAAGTGCAAAGATGCTTACCTACGAATTCTAAAACTTTGTGTCAGAATTCTTGAAAACGTTTGACCCAGTACACAGACATATGTTACGAAACGCTCTGAGGCATAGTCATTAAACAGTAGGTTATACAAAATGATACAAGACTGATACAAGGAATATATTAGTCAGTCTTAGCTTCTGTAGGAGACAAAAAAATATAAACCTATATGTTCTTACCTGTCCAAGAGGCGTTAAACAGGGCTGTTTGCGTAACCCACAATAATTCTCATTCTTTATTAATGAGTTGGCTGTTGAACTATCATTCTGGTCCCCGGAACTACTGGATAAGCTTTGTTGTTTGCTGATGATGTAACACGCTTCCAGGACACAGACTTGTTTTTCGAAAAAGTGGACATCCTTCAAATCATGTAAAATAGCGATATGGAGACACTAAAGTCAAGGGAACTATGGCCTGCCGTTATCTGGCATTCATTTTCATCACAAAATCAAGTCTAGAACATTTGGATAAAATGCAAATCTAAATGGTTTACTGGAGATGAAGAAGATGATAATTCATTTCAGAAGTGTCGCCACTTTTCAAAATGGGAATTCATTCTGTTTTTTCACTGAAGGGAATGTAACGCAATCCCCCATCATCTATCTAATGTTAATCTGCACATTCCATTCTGACACATTGACTTAATGTTATCTGCACTGACATCACTACATATAACTTAATGTTCCATCTGCACATTGACATCACCTGATACATATAACTTAATGTTCCATCTGCACATTGACATCACCTGATACATATAACTTAATGTTCCATCTGCACATTGACATGACCTGATACATATAACTTAATGTCCCATCTTACTGACATGACCTAGTTGCTATCCTTGCATCAGAAAAGGAAGATATGATGATGACTTTAGTAAAATACATTGCAGGCACAAATGATACAAAAAGGAAAACGCTTATCGCTTCAGTTTGCTTTAGAAACTTGATACAGAATGGAGTACAAGATAAATAGCTAACCACAAGAGAGAGAGAGAGAGAGAGAGAGAGAGAGAGAGAGAGAGAGAGAGAGAGAGACAGAGAGACAGAGAGAGAGAGAGAGAGAGAGCTGTACATGATGTTTGATGAGTACATGATGTTCGATTAGTACATGATGTTTGATGAGTACATGATGTTTGATGAGTACATGATGTTTCATGAGTACATGATGTTCGATTAGTACATGATGTTTGATGAGTAGTATTGATGTTCGATGAGTACATGATGTTCGATTAGTACATGATGTTTCATGTGCAGGAAACAGTCTTCAAGACAAAGACTGGTCTTCATTACAAACATGCTAGAGGGTGTGTGTGGTGTGTGTGTGTGTGTGTGTGTGTGTGTGTGTGTGTGTGTGTGTGTGTGTGTGTGTGTGTGTGTGTGTGTGAGTACAACCTTGAGTTAATCTGACAATACATTGGTTTCAGTCAGTGTGTGTGCAAGTTGGATTATTGTGTTGTATTATATTACATTACATTGTGTTGTATTTTCTTGTATTCCGTTACATTGTGCTGTCTTGTCATGGTAGATTTATTTGTTGAACTGCATTGTACTGTACTGTGTGGCCATGATAGGTACATTGTGTTGTATTGTCACAATATGTTTATCGTTCTGCACTGGACTGGATTGCACTGGATTGAATTATCCTGCACTCTATTACACAAAACTGTCTTATGTTTAGTTATGTTGTACTGGTATTGTCACAACAGATTGTATTGTAATGTGTTGTATTATGTTGCGGTGGTGTTGTCACACAATGAATGATTTGGTATGGTATAATATGGCATGGTATGGTGGCATGGCATGGCATGGCATGGCATGGTATGGCATGGCATGGCATGTATGGTATGGCATGGCATGCATATGGTATGGTATGGCGTGGTATTGTATGTATAATATGGCATTGTATGATGTACAATGCATGACATGGCATGGCATGGCATTGCAAGTAGGGGGTAGGGTAGGGTAGGGTAGGGTAGGGTAGGGTAGGGTAGGGGGTAGGGTAGGGTAGGGTAGGGTAGGGTAGGGTATCGTATGGTATGGTATTGTGTTGTATCGTGTTGTATCGTTCAGAACGGTATGGGTTTAGTCACAATAAAGTCTGTTGTGTTACGCCCTTTAAAACACATTTTCTCAACGTCAAAGTCACGCTGTGGTCATGATAAAACCTTTCACCATGCGGTTTTCAATGTCAATGTCGAAGTCACCCTGTGCCTTCCTCGTAAAGAAAGTGTGGCGACAGTAAGTGACCACCAACGGACAAAGGTGGCCCACTGAATACGTGTTATCCACTGGGCTACATTTGCCCCTTGGTACGTGTTATCCAGTGGGTCACATTTGCCCCTGGGTACGTGTTATATCCAGTGGGTCACATTTGCCCCTGGGTACGTGTTATCCAGTGGGTCACATTTGCCCCCGAGTACGTGTTATCCAGTGGGCCACATTTGCCCCGGGGTACATGTTATCCACTGGGCCACATTTGCCTCTGGGTACGTGTTTTCCTGTGGGTCACATTTGCCCCTGGGTACGTGTTATCCAGTGGGTCACATTTGCCCCTGGGTACGTGTGTTCCACTGGGCCACATTTGCCCCGGGGTACGTGTTGTTCCACTGTGGGTCATATTTGCCCCTGGGTACGTGTTATCCAGTGGGTCACATTTGCCCTTGGGTACGTGTTATTCAGTGGGCCACATTTGCTATGGGGTACGTGTTATCTAGCTGTTCTCGAAGGAGCTGAAGGCCTGCTTTGTCAAGGCTTATCAGCTGATCCTGTCCTCTACACTGGACTCAAGTCCTGTGGCAGAAAGTTTATCCAACTGCAAGCTGTCTTTTGCTAGTCCCTGTGTAGCCTCTGGAGGTGTCCAATCTTCCCGTGGCCCTGAACCAGGACTCTGAGCTCGGTCTGTGACGGGATGGAGGAGCTGGCCCTGACTTTAAGGCTGACAAGGCTGGGTCAAGGCTGACAAGGCTGGGTCAAGGCTGACAAGGCTGGGTCAAGGCTGACAAGGCTGGGTCTCCTAACATCCCCCACACTGGTCCTCTTGTCCTGCCACGTGACGCCCAGCACTGAGCTCAGGGCTCTCACTCACATCCACACCACAGCACAACACAATACTACTACGACACAAACAACGCCAAACAATACCATACAATATCATACAATACAATATTACAATGCAGCACAGTACTATGTAATACAACACAGCACAACACAATACAACACACAGCAGAATACCAAACAATACCGTACAATGAAATACAATACAGTACAATACCATGTAATATATTGCAACACAGCACAACACATGCAACACAACACAATACAATAATAATGCAATGGAAAACAAAACAACACGCCACATGACAATATAACACAAGAGAACGCGACACACCAAGCTACAAAACAGCTCAGTGCAGCACAGTACAATACGCTGCAGTGGAACATCCCACACTGCAGTGGAACATTCTCACAATGGAATACAGCGCAACGCTATACAATTCAACACAACCGAGTCCAGTCCGATAGATTGCCTTGTTAAAAAAAAAAATCAGCAGAAATTTGGCATGACGGCTGGGCGTTTAATGAATGGCAGGCAAAAAACATTCTGCTGCGAACATTTTTTTTATAAGGATAACTGTCTAACACTGAGACAGACAGACAGACAGACAGACAGGGAGAAAGGGGGCGGGGGGGGGGTGGGGGGCAGACAGACAGACACAAAGAGAACATTCTTTTCTCGTTCAGAGCAATGTTCTATTTCAAAGAACAGTCGACACTTTGTTTGTAAACTCTGCTTCTTTGCTTTCATACAGAAATGAAATTAAAGTATTGTGCACAATGTGTGTGTGTGTGTGTGTGTGTGTGTGTGTGTGTGTGTGTGTGTGTGTGTGTGTGTAAAGGGTACTTTTTAGAAAAGACAGACAGACACAGACAGACAGACATCATGACTTTAAGGTCAAGATGCTTGGATTTCATAACCTATTTTCGAAGTTAGTTCGGATTTTTTAAAACAAAAAAAAGTGTTAGTTCTGAGTGTCTCTTCATGTTGTAAAATGTAATACAGCCTAAGTTGTGGTCTGAAAACAGACTAGCTTCAGTCAGTAACTTACTGTTGTTGGTCTTTTGACAGAAAAAACAAGACATTGAGAGATTTGAATCTGAGCCACAACCACATCTGCCACCTGGGGGGAATACTGCTGGGACGTGCTTTGGGTGAGATGATGATGATGGTGATGATGATGATGATGATGATGATGATGTGTGCGTGTGTGTGTGTGTGTGGGGGGGGGGGTGTGTGTGGGGGGGGGGGGGGGGTCGTAGTGTGTGCGCGTGTGTGTGTGTGTGTGTGTGTGTGTGTAAGAGAGAAAGAGTACACGCGCGCGCGTATGCGTGTGTGTGTGTGTATTTGTATATATATATAGATGAGAGAGAGAGAGAGAGAGAGAGAGAGAGAGAGAGAGAGAGAGGAGAGAGAGAGAGAGAGAGACAGAGAGAGGGCATAGGAGCAGAGAGTGCATACTCTTTTTGTTTTGTTTTGTTTTTCATTTTTTTAGCTTCATTCCTACTTGTTATAATCCGCCAAATTCTGACATTGTTTCATTTCACTTTCTTTCCACCGTTTCTTCCATCACAGTGGATTTCTCACTTCACCGCTTCATCTCCTTTCTGCCTGTCTCTTTATTCCAGAAATCAACGGCACACTAAGGACGTTGGACGTGAGCTGGAACCACATCAGACTACGAGGTGCCGAAGCCTTCTGTCGAGGAGGGGGGGGTGAGGGGCTCTTTTTACCCGCATCGTCTGCCTTAGAATGTTAGAACGGACGTAACATGGCTGTCGGTCAACTTGTTAGTGATGGGCAGAGGGCGAAAAGTGGCCTGGCAAAGGTGGGGGGGGGGGGGGGGGGGGGGGGGGGAGTAGTAGGGTTTGCAAGTGAAGAAGGAGAAAAAAGGACGTCGTTTGCAACTGGCACGTCGTCTTAATCGGAGAGAGAGAGAGAGAGAGAGAGAGAGAGAGAGAGAGAGAGAGAGTTAGTTTGTGCAGGAAAGACCAGAGCTCCTCACGAAGGGACACAGCACTGGTAATACAGAGGTCATGGAAAACGTATACACGAAATAGATCAGCAACAAACTGAGCTGCTTGATACAATCTAGTCGTGAAAGCAGCATTTCAGTTGTGCTCACGACAGAACCACTTTTTTTTTCTCTTTTTTTTTCAATGCCTTTGAAAAATATACAGCGAATGCCCTCATTGTAAATTCCTGTGTACATTCTTTTAAAAAAAAAAAAAAAGCTAATCTTATCTAAACTGACTGGGGGATTGATTTATTTAGATGGAATTAGTATCTTGAATTATTAAAAAGAAAATACAACAATTTTTTTTAACTTGATAATTCTGATGGAATCAGTATCTTGAATCATAAAAAACACAAATACTAACAAATAAAAAAAACCGCACTCAGTAACGTACGGATCTTTGATGCCAAGTCAGTTTCCCTTTATCAGCAAAATTCAGTAATATTTCATACGTTTTTATAGAAAGCCTATGCTTATCCACTCTAGTAAGTTTTAATCAGTATCAAATACTGCAGGAAGAAAAAATTACAGTAAGTGGAAGCGATTAATTCCACCGTAAACAAAATAAATTTGGTACTCGCAAGCTCAATCTCAGAGACCCTTTTGAAAACAAATAAACGAACACCTTTAACTATTGAAGCTGTCTTTTCTATATCCCCACATCTTCGTGCCGAACATTTAAAATAGGTTGAATCTGGGCATCAAATATCTTCTGCAACTATTTGATAATGCCATACATGTAGTACGTACATGTTTATGAAAAAATTCTAAGTGTAGGCATCTTCCCGTTAGTTGTTTAGTCAGGACACCTGTAACTTAAATTCAGTTTTGTAGAAAACATTACTGCCAAATAGTAAAATGAATTTACAACAGTCATTTTAGAATTGATCATAAAGTCATCTTTCAGTGGCTGTGAGAAATCCACCTTTTCTTATTATTATGATACCCCACCTATCCATTTGAAATCTGAACTGCGAGCGAGATGCTGCATGATACAGTTTTTTCAACTGCATCATTGAGCTGTTTCAGTCTCTTGCAAAAAAATTGCCTCATATCTGTATGAAAACGAATAATGTAATTCAGAGACAGACGGACAGACAAACAGACAGACAGACTGACTGACTGGCTGGCTGGCTGACAGGCGAGACAGACAGAGACAGAGAGAGGAGAGAGAGAGAGAGAGAGAGAGAGAGAGGTAGGGGTTGGGGTTATGCTTTTTACATCAGATGGAAAATCACACACACCACACACACACACACACACACCACACACACACACACACACACACATGCGCGCGCACGCGCGCGCGCGCGCGCGCACACAACACACACACACACACACCCACACACACGAAACAACCAACCAACCAACCAACCAAACCCTTATAGACGCATTTCTGGGCGTGTTGCGTACATTTCCGGATCAGCGCTGCACGTGTTATACCTGTCGGGCCCGGTCGGCGCGCTGAGGTATATTACGGTAATGTGAGTAAACTACGGCCCTGTCATTAACTCTCGGAGCAGAATGAAACTCTGTGTGACATCTTGTTAGTTATCCTCCTCCTCATCGATCAGCATTTTAAAAAGTTATTAAATTCTGTGGCCCTTTAGGCCATGCTCTCTGTGACCGCACGAGACAGATCTCTATCTTCTCTCTCTCTTCTCTCTCTCTCTATATCTCCAGGTTACACAAACCCGCACGCGCGCGCGAGTATGATATATGTTATGTATATAAATACATATATGAAAATGTATGTGTGTGTGTATATGTGTATATATATCTAATATATAGATATTAAAGGATTCTTTGAGTTTCAGTAGTACTTAACTAAAAGCAAGGTCCTTGAGGAAGGCCAGAGGCCGACGAAACGTTAGAAACAAGAAACTGCCTTGTTTGCTTTTGAGAGAGAGCGAGAGGGAGGCGAGAGAGAGTGAGGGATGAGAGAGGATGACGAGGGGAGGAGAGAGGAGGGCGGGCAGTGGGGAAGTTGAGAGGAAGCGGTGCGGCCGAGGGGGAGCGGAGACGAGGAGGAGGAGGGGGAGAGACTGGAGCGAGAGGAGACTTTGATTGAAATATATGAATAGATTGCAGAAAGTGATAGGTATGTTGAACACCGTTAAGTAGCGTTGCATGTGCTTCAGGACAACATTAGTTCCAGACATCCATGTATTATTATTAATTCAAACACATTCGGGTTGTAAATCCGGAGTTTCATTTACGATGTGAAAAAAAGACAGCTCTTTTCCAGTCAATTCTCAACATTCAGTTTGGTATGACCCTAACATTTCGGAACCATAACCGGAAAAGACGCGCTTTTCTACGGGTGATGTCGTAAAATAGTTTTGATTATGTAAACGAATGGACGTTCAGGGGGGCTGATTTGGAAACCGTGACACTATTTGCCAACAAAAGTGTGTCTTTCGTTCTGACCACGCCCCCCCCCCCCCCCCTCACCCCGCGAAATACGTTCGTTGATGTGATTTTTTAAAATTTACTATTCTACTTATTCCTGTATTCTTAAGATTGGGGGTAGGGGAGGGGGAGTGGTGTGTGATTTCTCAACTCTTCCTCCCCCTTTTGATTCCACGCGCCAGACATGTTCGACACACACTTATTGCACGAAAGAGACAGGGGC
>JADBJO010027637.1:0-21101 GCA_016801955.1 Conus betulinus
TCAGTTTCAACGAATTGTAGAACGGATTGTTGTGTGTGTCTGATGGTCCCGGTGTGGCGTGTTCGACGTCGTCGTATTCAGAGTATTTATCCATGATGGATGTGCTGGCTTTGGTCATCTCTGTGTGATGAGTCGCTGTTGCGTCCGTGGTTTTTTGCCGCTTTGCCAGTTGTTCTTGTAGGGTTTGTTGAAGTGCTGGATTTCTCTCGTGCAATGTTCTTTTTCTTGCTGATCTTGCGTCCACTTCTGCCTGGAGATCATCTGGGGGGTTGTTATTTCCCATCGGTCGTCTGACAACTTGTCAAGTTCTGGGTAGTTGTTCATCATGACGATTATTTTTGGTTCTTCGAAGGTTCGCATTGTGCTCTCATATTTTTTTTGAGAATACTATTCCGTTCTTCATACTTTCCATGGTTTTATAGTTGATATTGTGGCCGGTTGCACGGCACAAGTCAAAGACTACGAATTGCTGCTGGCCATATGCGTACATTTACGTCGTTGTACGAGCTGGAGTTGGTATAAAATGCTCGTACTTGAAGACGAGATACTTGCTGAGCCATGTCTTTCCGGTGTTGCCCTTTTCATCTATAATGAAAAGTATCTTTCTGTCGTTTTGGTTGATGAGGCGTCCGAGAGCTTTCTTTTGCCATGGTTTGAGTCTTCCGTCGTCAAATTTCTGAAGCATTTTTTCTTGATTTTTGTCATTCTGCAAATCTTTGATTGCATCTCTTAGTAGTTTTTTTCCTTGAGAGGTAATCAATGCCGTGATCATCGATCATTTCCTCTTCCTTTGCTCCGTCTTTTAGTTGCTGTATCATTTTTTTTGATGTCGGTGCGTTGACCCTTGGTGGTTGTTGTTGTGAAATCTCCTATTTCCACATAGTCTGCAGTGTCTTCTTTCGTGCAGTAGCTTTTATCTGCTCGGCGTTTCCTTTGGCAACCTCGAGATGAATTGTGGGTAGCTGGAGGATTTTTTTTATTTGTGTGTGAATCGGAGTCTGCCGTTCGCCTGGAAGTAACCTTGAAGGTGACGAGTTGTTCCTTGCGCTCCTAATTCGTGTCCATATATCATGTATTGGACTCGTGTGCTGTTAGCAAAATTTTTCAGTGTTTCTTGATGGTCATCTGTATAATCGTGGAGGGTGAAACCCATGTTTTCGCCTTGGATCGCGGGTCGTTTCCGCCATCTTGGAAGGTGTAGTGAGAGTATCTGAGATACGTCCTTTCTCTCTGAAAGTTTTGATGCAAATGACGACCGCAGCGCGCTGAAGTGTTACCGCGCATGCGTGTGTCGTCATTTTTTTTGTATATGTCATGATACGTCATTAAGTGTCAGAAGTGTCATGTACGTAATTTTGTTTTGACGTCATAACGGTTTCAAGATAAATGCTCTCGATTATTCTTTATATCTTTAATCGCAATACTTAATATTTGTGTGTTCTAAAAATAGATTGGCCCGACGACTTTTTTAACGTCAGTCCAGGCCAAGACTATGGGCCGGATTCTATAAATAGTATATGTTTGTTGGTCTGAGGTCATTTGAGTTGAAAAATTTTGAAGGTGAAGGATGGTATTTCGTCGTTTTCGTAGACGAACAAATCGTACTAGAAATGGGATGCTGCGCGGCAAAAAACAAATGTCAGGAAAAGGGATTCGACGGACAGTTCGACGAGTTGGTCGCCGTCGAAACTACCGCCCTGGCGGGCGTATGGGTTGCCTGGTGGCTTCGACGTCGTGCCAATGTCCCTAGGATCAACACCTGGCTACGGCTCCGTCGATGGAGGCGAAAACGTCGTGCCATTGCCCACAAACGCCAAGCTCGACGTTTGAATTTGTATAGGAATCAATGTTTTGTACGGAAGGAGAATAAAGATTTAGTATTTACTTGGAAAGTAGATTCTTCAGGCAGTGTGAGTAATCCTGGATTTGAATGCTATGTCCAAGCAATCAGAAATGTCTGCCTGACAACGACGCAACAGTGGACATGAAGTCTTCAATCTGGAACCTGTATCCTCGACATTACTTTCGAGGATACAAAGTGGTGTATTATCCACGTAGAATATTGAAAAGAACACAAATGAATGCTGGCAAGCAAATTTTTCAGAGATGTTAGGTCTGTAAAATTGGCCTTCGTAAAAGATAATTGGATTCAGCAAACGAGTAGCAGACAAAATATGGGCAAGAAACCGAAGCTTCATGACCCTCTGGACGCATCCATCCCTTTTCGGTGGATGACTGTAAAGAAACCATTTGTGTTGTCTCAGTACAAAATCACGAAGAATACTCTTCGTTTCACCAATCCAAGAGTGGATGCTGAAGGAAAGCCATGGTCAGGTTATACTGGCTGGGAGAATGGTGATTTTGAAGCAACAAATAATAGGAATATTCAAGAATTCCTTCACTCAGCTGGTCTTGGAGTTCTGCATGATGGAAAACTTGGAGATAAAGAACACAATCATTTGTATCAGAGAAACCTGGTTGCTGGATTCTTCCAGATTTGCTTTCGAACAAAGCCTGGCTCGCAAAAGGTGAGCACGACCATCTGATACTGGACGGCGAGCTTCGTGTTTACTCGTGGTGGCGCCACACTGGGTTCTTGTCAAAGAACATCGCTCTGGAGGATCCATCTCCGCCTACTGGTCGACATACTCGGAGTACCAAGACCGGCATCTTGCGTGGCTTGGATCCTATAGAAATCTCTGGATCCGTGTCTGGAACATCAGGAGAAGGTGCTACGAGTCTAAGTGTAAATCTACAACAGGTCATGCCTGATGAAACAGCAGAAGAAAATCCTGTTGCATTTGCAGTAAATGAATGGGAGCAGTTGATCGGTTGAGCTACGTTTCGGAGGTGTGGTGGGTTAGGAGGTGATGCGGTCGCCGAGGGGAAGAAACGTTAGCGAACTTTGACATTTTGCATATTAATGAGGTCCAAGGGTTTTTTGGCCTGGCCCGATGTTTGTAAACTCTTTGGCCAAGTTATTTATAATTATGTTGCTATGGTTACCTAGTTAGGTGTTAATTTTATGAAAGTTTGTGTGATTAAAACATGTGTCTATTACGTAGTATATCATTCTTACGTCGTCAGACCACACATGATTTTAACTGGAAACTTTCTTTTATTGGCATGCAAATAAAAATTTGAACTGGAAACGAAAGTCTTTGCTTTTTAAGCAGTGATTGGCTCTTCTCTGGTGAGCGTTGGCATGTCATCAAAGTCACTGTCATTTTCTGAAGGCCATGAGTTCATCGAAATTTTTTGTTGTGTCATGTGGTAATTGTTCAGTTTCAACGAATTGTAGAACGGATTGTTGTGTGTCTGATGGTCCCGGTGTGGCGTGTTCGACGTCGTCGTATTCAGAGTATTTATCCATGATGGATGTGCTGGCTTTGGTCATCTCTGTGTGATGAGTCGCTGTTGCGTCCGTGGTTTTTTTTGCCGCTTTGCCAGTTGTTCTTGTAGGGTTTGTTGAAGTGCTGGATTTCTCTCGTGCAATGTTCTTTTTCTTGCTGATCTTGCGTCCACTTCTGCCTGGAGATCATCTGGGGTTGTTATTTCCCATCGGTCGTCTGACAACTTGTCAGTTCTGGGTAGTTGTTCATCATGACGATTATTTTGGTTCTTCGAAGGTTCGCATTGTGCTCTCATATTTTTTTGAGAATACTATTCCGTTCTTCATACTTTCCATGGTTTTATAGTTGATATTGTGGCGGTTGCACGGCACAAGTCAAAGACTACGAATTGCTGCTGGCCATATGCGTACATTACGTCGTTGTACGAGCTGGAGTTGGTATAAAATGCTCCGTACTTGAAGACGAGATACTTGCTGAGCCATGTCTTTCCGGTGTTGCCCTTTTCATCTATAATGAAAAGTATCTTTCTGTCGTTTTGGTTGATGAGGCGTCCGAGAGCTTTCTTTTGCCATGGTTTGAGTCTTCCGTCGTCAAATTTCTGAAGCATTTTTTCTTGATTTTTGTCATTCTGCAAATCTTTGATTGCATCTCTTAGTAGTTTTTTCCTTGAGAGGTAATCAATGCCGTGATCATCGATCATTTCCTCTTCCTTTGCTCCGTCTTTTAGTTGCTGTATCATTTTTTTGATGTCGGTGCGTTGACCCTTGGTGGTTGTTGTTGTGAAATCTCCTATTTCCACATAGTCTGCAGTGTCTTCTTTCGTGCAGTAGCTTTTATTCTGCTCGGCGTTTCCTTTGGCAACCTCGAGATGAATTGTGGGTAGCTGGAGGATTTTTTTTTATTTGTGTGAATCGGAGTCTGCCGTTCGCCTGGAAGTAACCTTGAAGGTGACGAGTTGTTCCTTGCGCTCCTAATTCGTGTCCATATATCATGTATTGGACTCGTGTGCTGTTAGCAAAATTTTTCAGTGTTTCTTCATGGTCATCTGTATAATCGTGGAGGGTGAAAACCCAATGTTTCGCCTTTGGATCGCGGGTCGTTTCCGCCATCTTGGAAGGTGTAGTGAGAGTATCTGAGATACGTCCTTTCTCTCTGAAAGTTTTTTGATGCAAATGACGACCGCAGCGCGCTGAAGTGTTACCGCGCATGCGTGTGTCGTCATTTTTTTTTTTGTATATGTCATGATACGTCATTAAGTGTCAGAAGTGTCATGTACGTAATTTTGTTTTGACGTCATAACGGTTTCAAGATAAATGCTCTCGATTATTCTTTATATCTTTAATCGCAATACTTAATATTTGTGTGTGTTCTAAAAATAGATTGGCCCGACGACTTTTTTAACGTCAGTCCAGGCCAAGACTATGGGCCGGATTCTATAAATAGTATATGTTTGTTGGTCTGAGGTCATTTGAGTTGAAAATTTTGAAGGTGAAGGATGGTATTTCGTCGTTTTCGTAGACGAACAAATCGTACTAGAAATGGGATGCTGCGCGGCAAAAAACAAATGTCAGGAAAAGGGATTCGACGGACAGTTCGACGAGTTGGTCGCCGTCGAAACTACCGCCCTGGCGGGCGTATGGTTGCCTGGTGGCTTCGACGTCGTGCCAATGTCCCTAGGATCAACACCTGGCTACGGCTCCGTCGATGGAGGCGAAAACGTCGTGCCATTGCCCACAAACGCCAAGCTCTCGACGTTTGAATTTGTATAGGAATCAATGTTTTGTACGGAAGGAGAATAAAGATTTAGTATTTACTTGGAAAGTAGATTCTTCAGGCAGTGTGAGTAATCCTGGATTTGAATTGCTATGTCCAAGCAATCAGAAATGTCTGCTGCTGACAACGACGCAACAGTGGACATGAAGTCTTCAATCTGGAACCTGTATCCTCGACATTACTTTCGAGGATACAAAGTGGTGTGTATATCACGTAGAATATTGAAAAGAACACAAATGAATGCTGGCAAGCAAATTTTTATCAGAGATGTTAGGTCTGTAAAATTGGCCTTCGTAAAAGATAATTGGATTCAGCAAACGAGTGGCAGACAAAATATGGGCAAGAAACCGAAGCTTCATGACCCTCTGGACGCATCCATCCCTTTTCGGTGGATGACTGTAAAGAAACCATTTGTGTTGTTCAGTACAAAATCACGAAGAATACTCTTCGTTTCACCAATCCAAGAGTGGATGCTGAAGGAAAGCCATGGTCAGGTTATACTGGCTGGGAGAATGGTGATTTTGAAGCAACAAATAATAGGAATATTCAAGAATTCCTTCACTCAGCTGGTCTTGGAGTTCTGCATGATGGAAAACTTGGAGATAAAGAACACAATCATTTGTATCAGAGAAACCCTGGTTGCTGGATTCTTCCAGATTTGCTTTCGAACAAAGCCTGGCTCGCAAAAGGTGAGCACGACCATCTGATACTGGACGGCGAGCTTCGTGTTTACTCGTGGTGGCGCCACACTGGGTTCTTGTCAAAGAACATCGCTCTGGAGGATCCATCTCCGCCTACTGGTCGACATACTCGGAGTACCAAGACCGGCATCTTGCGTGGCTTGGATCCTATAGAAATCTCTGGATCCGTGTCTGGAACATCAGGAGAAGGTGCTACGAGTCTAAGTGTAAATCTACAACAGGTCATGCCTGATGAAACAGCAGAAGAAAATCCTGTTGCATTTGCAGTAAATGAATGGGAGCAGTTGATCGTTGAGCTACGTTTCGGAGGTGTGGTGGGTTAGGAGGTGATGCGGTCGCCGAGGGGAAGAAACGTTAGCGAACTTTGACATTTTGCATATTAATGAGGTCCAAGGTTTTTTGGCCTGGCCCGATGTTTGTAAACTCTTTGGGCCAAGTTATTTATAATTATGTTGCTATGGTTACCTAGTTAGGTGTTAATTTTATGAAAGTTTTTGTGTGATTAAAACATGTGTCTATTACGTAGTAATATCATTCTTACGTCGTCAGACCACACATGATTTTAACTGGAAACTTTCTTTTATTGGCATGCAAATAAAAATTTGAACTGGAAACGAAAGTCTTTGCTTTTTAAGCAGTGATTGGCTCTTCTCTGGTGAGCGTTGGCATGTCATCAAAGTCACTGTCATTTTCTATGAAGGCCATGAGTTCATCGAAATTTTGTTGTATGTCATGTAATTGTTCAGTTTCAACGAATTGTAGAACGGATTGTTGTGTGTCTGATGGTCCCGGTGTGGCGTGTTCGACGTCGTCGTATTCAGAGTATTTATCCATGATGGATGTGCTGGCTTTGGTCATCTCTGTGTGATGAGTCGCTGTTGCGTCCGTGGTTTTTTGCCGCTTTGCCAGTTGTTCTTGTAGGGTTTGTTGAAGTGCTGGATTTCTCTCGTGCAATGTTCTTTTTCTTGCTGATCTTGCGTCCACTTCTGCCTGGAGATCATCTGGGGTTGTTATTTCCCATCGGTCGTCTGACAACTTGTCAAGTTCTGGGTAGTTGTTCATCATGACGATTATTTTTGGTTCTTCGAAGGTTCGCATTGTGCTCTCATATATTTTTTTTTGAATACTATTCCGTTCTTCATACTTTCCATGGTTTTATAGTTGATATTGTGGCCGGTTGCACGGCACAAGTCAAAGACTACGAATTGCTGCTGCTGGCCATATGCGTACATTACGTCGTTGTACGAGCTGGAGTTGGTATAAAATGCTCCGTACTTGAAGACGAGATACTTGCTGAGCCATGTCTTCCGGTGTTGCCCTTTTCATCTATAATGAAAAGTATCTTTCTGTCGTTTTGGTTGATGAGGCGTCCGAGAGCTTTCTTTTGCCATGGTTTGAGTCTTCCGTCGTCAAATTTCTGAAGCATTTTTTCTTGATTTTTGTCATTCTGCAAATCTTTGATTGCATCTCTTAGTAGTTTTTTCCTTGAGAGGTAATCAATGCCGTGATCATCGATCATTTCCTCTTCCTTTGCTCCGTCTTTTAGTTGCTGTATCATTTTTTTTTGATGTCGGTGCGTTGACCCTTGGTGGTTGTTGTTGTGAAATCTCCTATTTTCCACATAGTCTGCAGTGTCTTCTTTCGTGCAGTAGCTTTTATTCTGCTCGGCGTTTCCTTTGGCAACCTCGAGATGAATTGTGGGTAGCTGGAGGATTTTTTTTATTTGTGTGAATCGGAGTCTGCCGTTCGCCTGGAAGTAACCTTGAAGGTGACGAGTTGTTCCTTGCGCTCCTAATTCGTGTCCATATATCATGTATTGGACTCGTGTGCTGTTAGCAAAAATTTTTCAGTGTTTCTTCATGGTCATCTGTATAATCGTGGAGGGTGAAAACCCAATGTTTCGCCTTTGGATCGCGGGTCGTTTCCGCCATCTTGGAAGGTGTAGTGAGAGTATCTGAGATACGTCCCTTTCTCTCTGAAAGTTTTGATGCAAATGACGACCGCAGCGCGCTGAAGTGTTACCGCGCATGCGTGTGTCGTCATTTTTTTTTGTATATGTCATGATACGTCATTAAGTGTCAGAAGTGTCATGTACGTAATTTTGTTTTGACGTCATAACGGTTTCAAGATAAATGCTCTCGATTATTCTTTATATCTTTAATCGCAATACTTAATATTTGTGTGTTGTTTAAAAATAGATTGGCCCGACGACTTTTTTAACGTCAGTCCAGGCCAAGACTATGGGCCGGATTCTATAAATAGTATATGTTTGTTGGTCTGAGGTCATTTGAGTTGAAAATTTTGAAGGTGAAGGATGGTATTTCGTCGTTTTCGTAGACGAACAAATCGTACTAGAAATGGGATGCTGCGCGGCAAAAAACAAATGTCAGGAAAAGGGATTCGACGGACAGTTCGACGAGTTGGTCGCCGTCGAAACTACCGCCCTGGCGGGCGTATGGTTGCCTGGTGGCTTCGACGTCGTGCCAATGTCCCTAGGATCAACACCTGGCTACGGCTCCGTCGATGGAGGCGAAAACGTCGTGCCATTGCCCACAAACGCCAAGCTCGACGTTTGAATTTGTATAGGAATCAATGTTTTGTACGGAAGGAGAATAAAGATTTTAGTATTTACTTGGAAAGTAGATTCTTCAGGCAGTGTGAGTAATCCTGGATTTGAATTGCTATGTCCAAGCAATCAGAAATGTCTGCCTGACAACGACGCAACAGTGGACATGAAGTCTTCAATCTGGAACCTGTATCCTCGACATTTACTTTCGAGGATACAAAGTGGTGTATTATCCACGTAGAATATTGAAAAGAACACAAATGAATGCTGGCAAGCAATTTTTATCAGAGATGTTAGGTCTGTAAAATTGGCCTTCGTAAAAGATAATTGGATTCAGCAAACGAGTGGCAGACAAAATATGGGCAAGAAACCGAAGCTTCATGACCCTCTGGACGCATCCATCCCTTTTCGGTGGATGACTGTGTAAAGAAACCATTTGTGTTGTCTCAGTACAAAATCACGAAGATACTCTTCGTTTCACCAATCCAAGAGTGGATGCTGAAGGAAAGCCATGGTCAGGTTATACTGGCTGGGAGAATGGTGATTTTGAAGCAACAAATAATAGGAATATTCAAGAATTCCTTCACTCAGCTGGTCTTGGAGTTCTGCATGATGGAAAACTTGGAGATAAAGACACAATCATTTGTATCAGAGAAACCCTGGTTGCTGGATTCTTCCAGATTTGCTTTCGAACAAAGCCTGGCTCGCAAAGGTGAGCACGACCATCTGATACTGGACGGCGAGCTTCGTGTTTACTCGTGGTGGCGCCACACTGGGTTCTTGTCAAAGAACATCGCTCTGGAGGATCCATCTCCGCCTACTGGTCGACATACTCGGAGTACCAAGACCGGCATCTTGCGTGGCTTGGATCCTATAGAAATCTCTGGATCCGTGTCTGGAACATCAGGAGAAGGTGCTACGAGTCTAAGTGTAAATCTACAACAGGTCATGCCTGATGAAACAGCAGAAGAAAATCCTGTTGCATTTGCAGTAAATGAATGGGAGCAGTTGATCGGTTGAGCTACGTTTCGGAGGTGTGGTGGGTTAGGAGGTGATGCGGTCGCCGAGGGGAAGAAACGTTAGCGAACTTTGACATTTTGCATATTAATGAGGTCCAAGGTTTTTTGGCCTGGCCGATGTTTGTAAACTTTTGGGCCAAGTTATTTATAATTATGTTGCTATGGTTACCTAGTTAGGTGTTAATTTTATGAAAGTTTGTGTGATTAAAACATGTGTCTATTACGTAGTAATATCATTCTTACGTCGTCAGACCACACATGATTTTAACTGGAAACTTTCTTTTATTGGCATGCAAAAAAATTTGAACTGGAAACGAAAGTCTTTGCTTTTTAAGCAGTGATTGGCTCTTCTCTGGTGAGCGTTGGCATGTCATCAAAGTCACTGTCATTTTCTATGAAGGCCATGAGTTCATCGAAATTTTGTTGTATGTCATGTGGTAATTGTTCAGTTTCAACGAATTGTAGAACGGATTGTTGTGTGTCTGATGGTCCCGGTGTGGCGTGTTCGACGTCGTCGTATTCAGAGTATTTATCCATGATGGATGTGCTGGCTTTGGTCATCTCTGTGTGATGAGTCGCTGTTGCGTCCGTGGTTTTTTGCCGCTTTGCCAGTTGTTCTTGTAGGGTTTGTTGAAGTGCTGGATTTCTCTCGTGCAATGTTCTTTTTCTTGCTGATCTTGCGTCCACTTCTGCCTGGAGATCATCTGGGGTTGTTATTTCCCATCGGTCGTCTGACAACTTGTCAAGTTCTGGGTAGTTGTTCATCATGACGATTATTTTTGGTTCTTCGAAGGTTCGCATTGTGCTCTCATATTTTTTTGAGAATACTATTCCGTTCTTCATACTTTCCATGGTTTTATAGTTGATATTGTGGCCGGTTGCACGGCACACGTCACAAGTCAAAGACTACGAATTGCTGCTGGCCATATGCGTACATTACGTCGTTGTACGAGCTGGAGTTGGTATAAAATGCTCCGTACTTGAAGACGAGATACTTGCTGAGCCATGTCTTTCCGGTGTTGCCCTTTTCATCTATAATGAAAAGTATCTTTCTGTCGTTTTGGTTGATGAGGCGTCCGAGAGCTTTCTTTTGCCATGGTTTGAGTCTTCGTCGTCAAATTTCTGAAGCATTTTTTCTTGATTTTTGTCATTCTGCAAATCTTTGATTGCATCTCTTAGTAGTTTTTTCCTTGAGAGGTAATCAATGCCGTGATCATCGATCATTTCCTCTTCCTTTGCTCCGTCTTTTAGTTGCTGTATCATTTTTTTTGATGTCGGTGCGTTGACCCTTGGTGGTTGTTGTTGTGAAATCTCCTATTTCCACATAGTCTGCAGTGTCTTCTTTCGTGCAGTAGCTTTATTCTGCTCGGCGTTTCCTTTGGCAACCTCGAGATGAATTGTGGGTAGCTGGAGGATTTTTTTTTTATTTGTGTGAATCGGAGTCTGCCGTTCGCCTGGAAGTAACCTTGAAGGTGACGAGTTGTTCCTTGCGCTCCTAATTCGTGTCCATATATCATGTATTGGACTCGTGTGCTGTTAGCAAAATCTTTCAGTGTTTCTTCATGGTCATCTGTATAATCGTGGAGGGTGAAAACCCAATGTTTCGCCTTTGGATCGCGGGTCGTTTCCGCCATCTTGGAAGGTGTAGTGAGAGTATCTGAGATACGTCCTTTCTCTCTGAAAGTTTTGATGCAAATGACGACCGCAGCGCGCTGAAGTGTTACCGCGCATGCGTGTGTCGTCATTTTTTTTTTTGTATATGTCATGATACGTCATTAAGTGTCAGAAGTGTCATGTACGTAATTTTTGTTTTGACGTCATAACGGTTTCAAGATAAATGCTCTCGATTATTCTTTATATCTTTAATCGCAATACTTAATATTTGTGTGTTGTTCTAAAAATAGATTGGCCCGACGACTTTTTTAACGTCAGTCCAGGCCAAGACTATGGGCCGGATTCTATAAATAGTATATGTTTGTTGGTCTGAGGTCATTTGAGTTGAAAATTTTGAAGGTGAAGGATGGTATTTCGTCGTTTTCGTAGACGAACAAATCGTACTAGAAATGGGATGCTGCGCGGCAAAAAACAAATGTCAGGAAAAAGGAAAAGGATTCGATTCGACGGAGTTCGACGAGTTGGTCGCCGTCGAAACTACCGCCCTGGCGGGCGTATGGTTGCCTGGTGGCTTCGACGTCGTGCCAATGTCCCTAGGATCAACACCTGGCTACGGCTCCGTCGATGGAGGCGAAAACGTCGTGCCATTGCCCACAAACGCCAAGCTCGACGTTTGAATTTGTATAGGAATCAATGTTTTGTACGGAAGGAGAATAAAGATTTAGTATTTACTTGGAAAGTAGATTCTTCAGGCAGTGTGAGTAATCCTGGATTTGAATTGCTATGTCCAAGCAATCAGAAATGTCTGCCTGACAACGACGCAACAGTGGACATGAAGTCTTCAATCTGGAACCTGTATCCTCGACATTACTTTCGAGGATACAAAGTGGTGTATTATCCACGTAGAATATTGAAAAGAACACAAATGAATGCTGGCAAGCAAATTTTTATCAGAGATGTTAGGTCTGTAAAATTGGCCTTCGTAAAAGATAATTGGATTCAGCAAACGAGTGGCAGACAAAATATGGGCAAGAAACCGAAGCTTCATGACCCTCTGGACGCATCCATCCCTTTTCGGTGGATGACTGTAAAGAAACCATTTGTGTTGTCTCAGTACAAAATCACGAAGAATACTCTTCGTTTCACCAATCCAAGAGTGGATGCTGAAGGAAAGCCATGGTCAGGTTATACTGGCTGGGAGAATGGTGATTTTGAAGCAACAAATAATAGGAATATTCAAGAATTCCTTCACTCAGCTGGTCTTGGAGTTCTGCATGATGGAAAACTTGGAGATAAAGAACACAATCATTTGTATCAGAGAAACCCTGGTTGCTGGATTCTTCCAGATTTGCTTTCGAACAAAGCCTGGCTCGCAAAAGGTGAGCACGACCATCTGATACTGGACGGCGAGCTTCGTGTTTACTCGTGGTGGCGCCACACTGGGTTCTTGTCAAAGAACATCGCTCTGGAGGATCCATCTCCGCCTACTGGTCGACATACTCGGAGTACCCAAGACCGGCATCTTGCGTGGCTTGGATCCTATAGAAATCTCTGGATCCGTGTCTGGAACATCAGGAGAAGGTGCTACGAGTCTAAGTGTAAATCTACAACAGGTCATGCCTGATGAAACAGCAGAAGAAAATCCTGTTGCATTTGCAGTAAATGAATGGGAGCAGTTGATCGTTGAGCTACGTTTCGGAGGTGTGGTGGGTTAGGAGGTGATGCGGTCGCCGAGGGGAAGAAACGTTAGCGAACTTTGACATTTTGCATATTAATGAGGTCCAAGGTTTTTTGGCCTGGCCCGATGTTTGTAAACTCTTGGGCCAAGTTATTTATAATTATGTTGCTATGGTTACCTAGTTAGGTGTAATTTTATGAAAGTTTGTGTGATTAAAACATGTGTCTATTACGTAGTAATATCATTCTTACGTCGTCAGACCACACATGATTTTAACTGGAAACTTTCTTTTATTGGCATGCAAATAAAAATTTGAACTGGAAACGAAAGTCTTTGCTTTTTAAGCAGTGATTGGCTCTTCTCTGGTGAGCGTTGGCATGTCATCAAAGTCACTGTCATTTTCTATGAAGGCCATGAGTTCATCGAAATTTTGTTGTATGTCATGTGGTAATTGTTCAGTTTCAACGAATTGTAGAACGGATTGTTGTGTGTCTGATGGTCCCGGTGTGGCGTGTTCGACGTCGTCGTATTCAGAGTATTTATCCATGATGGATGTGCTGGCTTTGGTCATCTCTGTGTGATGAGTCGCTGTTGCGTCCGTGGTTTTTTGCCGCTTTGCCAGTTGTTCTTGTAGGGTTTGTTGAAGTGCTGGATTTCTCTCGTGCAATGTTCTTTTTCTTGCTGATCTTGCGTCCACTTCTGCCTGGAGATCATCTGGGGTTGTTATTTCCCATCGGTCGTCTGACAACTTGTCAAGTTCTGGGTAGTTGTTCATCATGACGATTATTTTTTTCTTCGAAGGTTCGCATTGTGCTCTCATATTTTTTTGAGAATACTATTCCGTTTCATACTTTCCATGGTTTTATAGTTGATATTGTGGCCGGTTGCACGGCACAAGTCAAAGACTACGAATTGCTGCTGGCCATATGCGTACATTACGTCGTTGTACGAGCTGGAGTTGGTATAAAATGCTCCGTACTTGAAGACGAGATACTTGCTGAGCCATGTCTTTCCGGTGTTGCCCTTTTCATCTATAATGAAAAGTATCTTTCTGTCGTTTTGTTGATGAGGCGTCCGAGAGCTTTCTTTTGCCATGGTTTGAGTCTTCCGTCGTCAAATTTCTGAAGCATTTTTTCTTGATTTTTGTCATTCTGCAAATCTTTGATTGCATCTCTTAGTTTTTTTTTTTCCTTGAGAGGTAATCAATGCCGTGATCATCGATCATTTCCTCTTCCTTTGCTCCGTCTTTTAGTTGCTGTATCATTTTTTTGATGTCGGTGCGTTGACCCTTGGTGGTTGTTGTTGTGAAATCTCCTATTTCCACATAGTCTGCAGTGTCTTCTTTCGTGCAGTAGCTTTTATTCTTCTGCTCGGCGTTTCCTTTGGCAACCTCGAGATGAATTGTGGGTAGCTGGAGGATTTTTTTTATTTGTGTGAATCGGAGTCTGCCGTTCGCCTGGAAGTAACCTTGAAGGTGACGAGTTGTTCCTTGCGCTCCTAATTCGTGTCCATATATCATGTATTGGACTCGTGTGCTGTTAGCAAAATCTTTCAGTGTTTCTTCATGGTCATCTGTATAATCGTGGAGGGTGAAAACCCAATGTTTCGCCTTTGGATCGCGGGTCGTTTCCGCCATCTTGGAAGGTGTAGTGAGAGTATCTGAGATACGTCCTTTCTCTCTGAAAGTTTTGATGCAAATGACGACCGCAGCGCGCTGAAGTGTTACCGCGCATGCGTGTGTCGTCATTTTTTTTTGTATATGTCATGATACGTCATTAAGTGTCAGAAGTGTCATGTACGTAATTTTGTTTTGACGTCATAACGTTTCAAGATAAATGCTCTCGATTATTCTTTATATATTTTAATCGCAATACTTAATATTTGTGTGTTGTTCTAAAAATAGATTGGCCCGACGACTTTTTTAACGTCAGTCCAGGCCAAGACTATGGGCCGGATTCTATAAATAGTATATGTTTGTTGGTCTGAGGTCATTTGAGTTGAAATTTTGAAGGTGAAGGATGGTATTTCGTCGTTTTCGTAGACGAACAAATCGTACTAGAAATGGGATGCTGCGGCAAAAAACAAATGTCAGGAAAAGGGATTCGACGGACAGTTCGACGAGTTGGTCGCCGTCGAAACTACCGCCCTGGCGGGCGTATGGTTGCCTGGTGGCTTCGACGTCGTGCCAATGTCCCTAGGATCAACACCTGGCTACGGCTCCGTCGATGGAGGCGAAAACGTCGTCGTGCCATTGCCCACAACGCCAA
Organism: Conus betulinus; assembly: GCA_016801955.1. Taxonomy (NCBI): domain Eukaryota; kingdom Metazoa; phylum Mollusca; class Gastropoda; order Neogastropoda; family Conidae; genus Conus; species Conus betulinus. Next base: position 14,972 of record JADBJO010027637.1, read on the forward strand.
GCTCGACGTTTGAATTTGTATAGGAATCAATGTTTTTGAACGGAAGGAGAATAAGATTTAGTATTTACTTGGAAAGTAGATTCTTCAGGCAGTGTGAGTAATCCTGGATTTGAATTGCTATGTCCAAGCAATCAGAAATGTCTGCCTGACAACGACGCAACAGTGGACATGAAGTCTTCAATCTGGAACCTGTATCCTCGACATTACTTTCGAGGATACAAAGTGGTGTATTATCCACGTAGAATATTGAAAAGAACACAAATGAATGCTGGCAAGCAAATTTTTATCAGAGATGTTAGGTCTGTAAAATTGGCCTTCGTAAAAGATAATTGGATTCAGCAAACGAGTAGCAGCACAAAATATGGGCAAGAAACCGAAGCTTCATGACCCTCTGGACGCATCCATCCCTTTTCGGTGGATGACTAAAGAAACCATTTGTGTTGTCTCAGTACAAAATCACGACGAGAATACTCTTCGTTTCACCAATCCAAGAGTGGATGCTGAAGGAAAGCCATGGTCAGTTATACTGGCTGGGAGAATGGTGATTTTGAAGCACAAAAATAATAGGATATTCAAGAATTCCTTCACTCAGCTGGTCTTGGAGTTCTGCATGATGGAAAACTTGGAGATAAAGAACACAATCATTTGTATCAGAGAAAAACCCTGGTTGCTGGATTCTTCCAGATTTGCTTTCGAACAAAGCCTGGCTCGCAAAAGGTGAGCACGACCATCTGATACTGGACGGCGAGCTTCGTGTTTACTCGTGGTGGCGCCACACTGGGTTCTTGTCAAAGAACATCGCTCTGGAGGATCCATCTCCGCCTACTGGTCGACATACTCGGAGTACCAAGACCGGCATCTTGCGTGGCTTGGATCCTATAGAAATCTCTGGATCCGTGTCTGGAACATCAGGAGAAGGTGCTACGAGTCTAAGTGTAAATCTACAACAGGTCATGCCTGATGAAACAGCAGAAGAAAATCCTGTTGCATTTGCAGTAAATGAATGGGAGCAGTTGATCGGTTGAGCTACGTTTCGGAGGTGTGGTGGGTTAGGAGGTGATGCGGTCGCCGAGGGGAAGAAACGTTAGCGAACTTTGACATTTTGCATATTAATGAGGTCCAAGGTTTTTTGGCCTGGCCCGCCCGATGTTTGTAAACTCTTTGGGCCAAGTTATTTATATTATGTTGCTATGGTTACCTAGTTAGGTGTTAATTTATGAAAGTTTGTGTGATTAAAAACATGTGTCTATTACGTAGTAATATCATTCTTACGTCGTCAGACCACACATGATTTTAACTGGAAACTTTCTTTTATTGGCATGCAAATAAAAATTTGAACTGGAAACGAAAGTCTTTGCTTTTTAAGCAGTGATTGGCTCTTCTCTGGTGAGCGTTGGCATGTCATCAAAGTCACTGTCATTTTCTATGAAGGCCATGAGTTCATCGAAATTTTGTTGTATGTCATGTGGTAATTGTTCAGTTTCAACGAATTGTAGAACGGATTGTTGTGTGTCTGATGGTCCCGGTGTGGCGTGTTCGACGTCGTCGTATTCAGAGTATTTATCCATGATGGATGTGCTGGCTTTTTGGTCATCTCTGTGATGAGTCGCTGTTGCGTCCGTGTTTTTTTGCCGCTTTGCCAGTTGTTCTTGTAGTTTGTTGAAGTGCTGGATTTCTCTCGTGCAATGTTCTTTTTCTTGCTGATCTTGCGTCCACTTCTGCCTGGAGATCATCTGGGGTTGTTATTTCCCATCGGTCGTCTGACAAACTTGTCAAGTTCTGGGTAGTTGTTCATCATGACGATTATTTTTGGTTCTTCGAAGGTTCGCATTGTGCTCTCATATTTTTTTGAGAATACTATTCCGTTCTTCATACTTTCCATGGTTTTATAGTTGATATTGTGGCCGGTTGCACGGCACAAGTCAAAGACTACGAATTGCTGCTGGCCATATGCGTACATTACGTCGTTGTACGAGCTGGAGTTGGTATAAAATGCTCCGTACTTGAAGACGAGATACTTGCTGAGCCATGTCTTTCGGTGTTGCCCTTTTCATCTATAATGAAAAGTATCTTTCTGTCGTTTTGGTTGATGAGGCGTCCGAGAGCTTTCTTTTGCCATGGTTTGAGTCTTCCGTCGTCGTCAAATTTCTGAAGCATTTTTTCTTGATTTTTGTCATTCTGCAAATCTTTGATTGCATCTCTTAGTTTTTTTTTTCCTTGAGAGGTAATCAATGCCGTGATCATCGATCATTTCCTCTTCCTTTGCTCCGTCTTTTAGTTGCTGTATCATTTTTTTGATGTCGGTGCGTTGACCCTTGGTGGTTGTTGTTGTGAAATCTCCTATTTCCACATAGTCTGCAGTGTCTTCTTTCGTGCAGTAGCTTTTATTCTGCTCGGCGTTTCCTTTGGCAACCTCGAGATGAATTGTGGGTAGCTGGAGGATTTTTTTTATTTTGTGTGAATCGGAGTCTGCCGTTCGCCTGGAAGTAACCTTGAAGGTGACGAGTTGTTCCTTGCGCTCCTAATTCGTGTCCATATATCATGTATTGGACTCGTGTGCTGTTAGCAAAATCTTTCAGTGTTTCTTCATGGTCATCTGTATAATCGTGGAGGGTGAAAACCCAATGTTTCGCCTTTGGATCGCGGGTCGTTTCCGCCATCTTGGAAGGTGTAGTGAGAGTATCTGAGATACGTCCTTCTCTCTGAAAGTTTTGATGCAAATGACGACCGCAGCGCGCTGAAGTGTTACCGCGCATGCGTGTGTCGTTTTTTTTTTGTATATGTCATGATACGTCATTAAGTGTCAGAAGTGTCATGTACGTAATTTTGTTTTGACGTCATAACGGTTTCAAGATAAATGCTCTCGATTATTCTTTATATCTTTAATCGCAATACTTAATATTTGTGTGTTGTTCTAAAAAAGATTGGCCCGACGACTTTTTTAACGTCAGTCCAGGCCAAGACTATGGGCCGGATTCTATAAATAGTATATGTTTGTTGGTCTGAGGTCATTTGAGTTGAAAATTTTGAAGGTGAAGGATGGTATTTCGTCGTTTTCGTAGACGAACAAATCGTACTAGAAATGGGATGCTGCGCGGCAAAAAACAAATGTCAGGAAAAGGGATTCGACGGACAGTTCGACGAGTTGGTCGCCGTCGAAACTACCGCCCTGGCGGGCGTATGGTTGCCTGGTGGCTTCGACGTCGTGCCAATGTCCCCTAGGATCAACACCTGGCTACGGCTCCGTCGATGGAGGCGAAAACGTCGTGCCATTGCCCACAAACGCCAAGCTCGACGTTTGAATTTGTATAGGAATCAATGTTTTGTACGGAAGGAGAATAAAGATTTAGTATTTACTTGGAAAGTAGATTCTTCAGGCAGTGTGAGTAATCCTGGATTTGAATTGCTATGTCCAAGCAATCAGAAATGTCTGCCTGACAACGACGCAACAGTGGACATGAAGTCTTCAATCTGGAACCTGTATCCTCGACATTACTTTCGAGGATACAAAGTGGTGTATTATCCACGTAGAATATTTGAAAAGAACACAAATGAATGCTGGCAAGCAAATTTTTATCAGAGATGTTAGGTCTGTAAAATTGGCCTTCGTAAAAGATAATTGGATTCAGCAAACGAGTGGCAGACAAAATATGGGCAAGAAACCGAAGCTTCATGACCCTCTGGACGCATCATCCCTTTTCGGTGGATGACTGTAAAGAAACCATTTGTGTTGTCTCAGTACAAAATCACACGAAGAATACTCTTTTTTTCACCAATCCAAGAGTGGATGCTGAAGGAAAGCCATGGTCAGGTTATACTGGCTGGGAGAATGGTGATTTTGAAGCAACAAATAATAGGAATATTCAAGAATTCCTTCACTCAGCTGGTCTTGGAGTTCTGCATGATGGAAAACTTGGAGATAAAGAACACAATCATTTGTATCAGAGAAACCCTGGTTGCTGGATTCTTCCAGATTTGCTTTCGAACAAAGCCTGGCTCGCAAAAGGTGAGCACGACCATCTGATACTGGACGGCGAGCTTCGTGTTTACTCGTGGTGGCGCCACACTGGGTTCTTGTCAAAGAACATCGCTCTGGAGGATCCATCTCCGCCTACTGGTCGACATACTCGGAGTACCAAGACCGGCATCTTGCGTGGCTTGGATCCTATAGAAATCTCTGGATCCGTGTCTGGAACATCAGGAGAAGGTGCTACGAGTCTAAGTGTAAATCTACAACAGGTCATGCCTGATGAAACAGCAGAAGAAAATCCTGTTGCATTTGCAGTAAATGAATGGGAGCAGTTGATCGGTTGAGCTACGTTTCGGAGGTGTGGTGGGTTAGGAGGTGATGCGGTCGCCGCCGGGAAGAAACGTTAGCGAACTTTGACATTTTGCATATTAATGAGGTCCAAGGTTTTTTTGGCCTGGCCGATGTTTGTAAACTCTTTGGGCCAAGTTATTTATAATTATGTTGCTATGGTTACCTAGTTAGGTGTTAATTTTATGAAAGAAAGTTTGTGTGATTAAAACATGTGTCTATTACGTAGTAATATCATTCTTACGTCGTCAGACCACACATGATTTTAACTGGAAACTTTCTTTTATTGGCATGCAAATAAAAATTTGAACTGGAAACGAAAGTCTTTGCTTTTTAAGCAGTGATTGGCTCTTCTCTGGTGAGCGTTGGCATGTCATCAAAGTCACTGTCATTTTCTATGAAGGCCATGAGTTCATCGAAATTTTGTTGTATGTCATGTGGTAATTGTTCAGTTTCAACGAATTGTAGAACGGATTGTTGTGTGTCTGATGGTCCCGGTGTGGCGTGTTCGACGTCGTCGTATTCAGAGTATTTATCCATGATGGATGTGCTGGCTTTGGTCATCTCTGTGTGATGAGTCGCTGTTGCGTCCGTGGTTTTTTGCCGCTTTGCCAGTTGTTCTTGTAGGGTTTGTTGAAGTGCTGGATTTCTCTCGTGCAATGTTCTTTTTCTTGCTGATCTTGCGTCCACTTCTGCCTGGAGATCATCTGGGGTTGTTATTTCCCATCGGTCGTCTGACAACTTGTCAAGTTCTGGGTAGTTGTTCATCATGACGATTATTTTTGGTTCTTCGAAGGTTCGCATTGTGCTCTCATATTTTTTTGAGAATACTATTCCGTTCTTCATACTTTCCATGGTTTTATAGTTGATATTGTGGCCGGTTGCACGGCACAAGTCAAAGACTACGAATTGCTGCTGGCCATATGCGTACATTACGTCGTTGTACGAGCTGGAGTTGGTATAAAATGCTCCGTACTTGAAGACGAGATACTTGCTGAGCCATGTCTTTCCGGTGTTGCCCTTTTCATCTATAATGAAAAGTATCTTTCTGTCGTTTTGGTTGATGAGGCGTCCGAGAGCTTTCTTTTGCCATGGTTTGAGTCTTCCGTCGTCAAATTTCTGAAGCATTTTTTCTTGATTTTTGTCATTCTGCAAATCTTTGATTGCATCTCTTAGTAGTTTTTTCCTTGAGAGGTAATCAATGCCGTGATCATCGATCATTTCCTCTTCCTTTGCTCCGTCTTTTAGTTGCTGTATCATTTTTTTGATGTCGGTGCGTTGACCTTTGTGGTTGTTGTTGTGAAATCTCCTATTTCCACATAGTCTGCAGTGTCTTCTTTCGTGCAGTAGCTTTTATTCTGCTCGGCGTTTCCTTTGGCAACCTCGAGATGAATGTGGGTAGCTGGAGGATTTTTTTTTTATTTGTGTGAATCGGAGTCTGCCGTTCGCCTGGAAGTAACCTTGAAGGTGACGAGTTGTTCCTTGCGCTCCTAATTCGTGTCCATATATCATGTATTGGACTCGTGTGCTGTTAGCAAAATCTTTCAGTGTTTCTTCATGGTCATCTGTATAATCGTGGAGGGTGAAAACCCAATGTTTCGCCTTTGGATCGCGGGTCGTTTCCGCCATCTTGGAAGGTGTAGTGAGAGTATCTGAGATACGTCCTTTCTCTCTGAAAGTTTTGATGCAAATGACGACCGCAGCGCGCTGAAGTGTTACCGCGCATGCGTGTGTCGTCATTTTTTTTGTATATGTCATGATACGTCATTAAGTGTCAGAAGTGTCATGTACGTAATTTTGTTTGGATGGTAT
>JADBJO010027638.1:0-21100 GCA_016801955.1 Conus betulinus
CTTTTCAAAGAAACTCAGCTCAGCCTTCTATGGACACAGAAGCCCCTGACTCACAAAAGTGCCACCCAGTCCGAAGAGATAGATGTAGCTGTTTTTTTGTGGCGGAGGCCGGTGCTTTGCTTGCCTTTTCCCAACAAACTGTTGTTTCCTGTCGCTGGCCCAGAATATGCTCTTCTTTCCTGCCTCCGTGAGTCGTTTAAATGGAAAAACCAAACAAACAAAACAAACAAAACGAAACTACTGCACGTCTCTTAACTAAGAAATTACAGTTAGGTGTGTGAGATGTGATGACTGCGTTAAATCTCAACAAATCTTAAAAAAAAATCCTTAAATCATGTCGGGAACCCCCAAACACTTTGACCCAACGTTCACAGACAAAACACGACCTCTTAGGTCCTCTTCAGGCAGGATGGCAAAACAACTAAGTACAACGAAAATCAATAGCAATACTGATCTTCCATCTCTCAAGCGCAAGAAAGTGTTGAATAAAAGGAGGCTGTCCAGAAGGGAGATCAGTGGTCCAGTCCAAGGTAGTTAATGATGCTACTTATAGTATTTATAGGGAATTACTGATAATGGTCATGATCGTGATCAAAATATTGAAAAAAATAAAGTACTCTCGTTCATTTGGTGTTGAGGGTGTTGATATTTTGATTTTTATTCCTGTAAGTATTATACGTATCATCATTACTACTTCACTCCACACATTATCTCCCTTCTGACAGCCTCGTTTTCATTCAAGCCTATCTTGTGCTACAAGAGCTGAAGTTAGTGATTGCGCCGTGTCATTTTCGGTGTAACATTGTTTTGCATCTTGCCTGAAGACAGACCACGAGCACCTAGGTCAAATGCGTGGTGTGTTGTCTTGTGATGTCGTTGTCCATGTTTTTTTTGGGTGTTGGCTGAATTTATCTATGATTGTTTGGGAACAATTTTTCTGCCTGCAGTTGTCGTCCTTTGCAACTAAATTTTTGAAAAGAAATTAAGTACTCTGCATCCGCCCCCATGCAAAAGTGATCACAGGACAAAACACAACGTTTTTGACTATTTGTGTCTTCTTCAGGCCAAGATCACCAACCCTCAGGGACCCAACGAAGAAACGACATCACTTATCTCACGATTCAGCGCTACGGCGCATTGATGCTGGACTCTTGTGCTGACTTTAATGAATGTGATTGCTCGTTTTCCTTTCATTGTCCTGAGGGGTTGTTTACCTTGCCTGAAGAAACCTAAGAGATGAAGCTGGGTTTTCCAAACATGTTTTGTCTTGTTGATTCTATTGTTCTGTTGGCTCCTACAGTACTATTTTGTTTGAAGGGATTTATGCAGAATGAACAAATTTACTTATTTGTTTCCCCCCAAAAAAGAGCACCCTACCAATCAGGGAGCTCACTTCAGATAACAGACACAATGAGTTTTCTCTGGTCTCATAATTTGGCGGCTATTAGCAAGTTTATGCTAGGTGTCACACCCGTCTTGACAGACCCTCTTCCTTTGGGGTCGGCGTTGGGCAAGTATGTTCTATCTGTGAAAAACAAAAAAAGACAAACAACATTTGGGGGGGGATGGAAACACATCACTTGTCTTTTCTTTTCACACTTAAAATGAAAACAAAATCACGTGCGCATACAGTAGTTCTGATTATTCTTGTTTCTCTTTATGACCAGTCCTTCCCCTTTCTCTTTCTCTTCTCTTGTTCTCTTTTCTCCTCCTCATCTTCTTACACTTCCTTTTACGAAAACATTTTTTGTTTGTTCCTTCCAGACGAATGATTTCCCACCCTTTGGTCATACGGTTCGGGACAGTGAATTGTTCATCCGCCATTTACATCACAGACTTTGTAAATGCCGTTTTCCTTTTCATTTTCGTTCTTCTTTCCTTTACCATCTTCCTGTCCTTTCTTTGCTAGCCTCCAAAACTTCCGAGTCCACTCGTCTTTACCTTCTGTATCTCTTTGGGGTTCATCCAGTGATTCCTCCGTCTTTTCATTTTCTCTTCTTTTTTTTTTTTTTTTTTTTTTTTTTTCCTTTTGTCAAGGTCTCGTTTTCTTCCCCAGTCCACTTGGGGAAGAATTCCCCGTCTGGTCGACTGTGGCATTCTCCACCTCAAAAACTACCAGGCTATGTACAACCATTTCTAAACTATCCCACGTCCTTTGGGCAAACTACTGCCCACAACACCGCCCCCACCCCCCTGTCACCCTTCATTGCAAGGTTGACTTCAGTCCTGTGTTTCCTGGCGCTGCCGTCGGTGTGCCTCTGCCCTCGGGGTTCCATCCTCCATGTCGCGAAGTAGTCCGGGTTGGAGCTTTTAGCATCCTGGACTTGAGGAGCTGTGCGCCGTCCTCGGTGTTTGTCTCGAACCGGATGGCGTTCGTCCACAGCAGAGCAGTGCAGCCCCACCTGATGGAGAGGGACGTAAGGGCGGGGGGGAGGGGAGGGGGGGGGGGGGGGGGGCGATTGTAGTGGTCACGAAACAATGTTGAGAACAAATCTAATCAGGAACAGTAAAATGAGAAGACAGGAGGAAAAAATCCAAGGAGCAAAGATGGATACGCAGTTAAAATTAAAAAAAAATGTACGTGCTAAAATATTGTTCAAGCGCATATTACGCTAAGCGATATGTCTTAGATCCCCTCCCTGAAGTGTGCTTGTGTGTGTGCGTGTTGTGTGTGTTCCTGTGGTGTGTGTGTGTGCTGGGTGTTGTGCACAAGTGTGGGTGTGTGTGTGGTGATGTGTGTGTGTGGTGTGTGTGTGTGGGTCGTTCGTGGCGAGTGTCGTGTAGCTGTGCGCTGGCATCCACACACATATATGTTTGTCACTCAGCAAATCAACACCCCCCACATTAACATGCCCCCCATCCCAACCCAACTTCGCCCACCCACCCCCCACCCACCCACCCCCCCTGCCCTCCTTTCTCTCCATCCTTCCCATCCTCCCCCCCCTCCCCCTTTCCCCCCCCCCCCCAACTCCCTCGTTCTCCTATCCTGATCTGCCCCAATGAAAGGTAGAGCACTGACCATCCTCCTTTCTCTCCCCCACCCCTCCCACCCTCCCTATTCCCTATGACCTTGTCCCACAGGAAGTGCGAGAACCCTGGCATTTGCCCGGAGATAATTTCCACCACCCTGACGCCCATGACCCCAATCCCCCGAGGGCGAGTCCGCGCCGTCTCCACCGTCACCGTCCACTGGCCCCCTGGTAGCGCATGTTCCAGTTATGAGAAAGCACCCTGGCACACACCACAGCAACTGACCAACAGAACAACCTCACCGCAAGGCTCACACTTCACTGACCAAGTTGACCACCCACACAGCAGTGCTCACACTTCCCAATGACCACCCACACAGCAGTGCTCACACATCCACTGTCCACAGCTGACCAAAAGCACGCAATGCTCACACTTCCAACTGACCACAGCTGACCACATACAGTCAAGCAGGCTAACACATACAACTGACCACACCTGACCATACACCAATGGAGTCACTACACTGTCACTACAACACCTGTCCTACACACAATGGAAGGACTCACACTACCTCTGTCACTACACCCTGTCTACACACAATGGAAGGACTCGCACTACACTCTGTCACTACACACCGTCCTACACACAACTGAAGGACTCACACTACACTCTGTCACTACACACCGGTTACACACAATGGAAGGACTCCCACTACACTCTGTCACTACACACCTGTCTACCACACATGGAAGGACCTCACACTACACTCTGTCACTACACCACCTGTCTACACACAATGGAAGGCTCGCCACTACACTCTGTCACTACACACCTGTCTACACACAATGGAAGGACTCACACTACACTCTGTCACTACACACCTGTCCTACACACAATGGAAGGACTCACACTACACTCTGTCACTACACACCTGTCTACACACAATGGAAGGACTACACTACCTCTGTCACTACACACCTGTCTACAACACATGGAAGGACTCCACACTACACTCTGTTCACTACACACCTGTCCTACACACAATGGAAGGACTCCACATACACTCAGACACTGTACACTGTCCATTGGGCAAAGACAGGCACTTTTTTATCCCAACCGGTCTCTGGGGGGGTTAACTCACAGAAAAACCTTCCACCCTATGGAAAATATCCGATTCCAAAGTGTTGAATTAAGCACGGCAGTCGCAGCACACTCTCTCTCTCACACACACACACACACACACACACACACACACCCACACAACACACAACACCCACACACACACACACCCCCACACCACCAACCACAACACACAACACACACACACAACCACCCAACACACACACCCACACACACACACACACACAACACAACACCACAACACACACACACACCCAACAACACACACACACACACAACACACACACACCACACACCCGAGACCTCGGAAGTGGCACTGCTATATCGCAGAATGGGAAGAAAGCGGAGTCTGCAATGTGCAGGTGCAATTCAATCTATACACCTCAACCTGCCCAGAGACACAGACAGCATCAAAGAGTGGGGCAGGCCTGAGCTGATTTCCTGTCATGGGAAGGCGCTTCAACGAATGCCTGTAAGGCGTGTCACAAGACTGCTTGGAAATGACCAGTTTTTTCACATTCAAAGTGAGTTGGTTAGTTCGGCCGCTCTCGCCAGTCCCAGCCCTCTGTGGCGTACTCCTTCCACTTGCTCCTTCCAACAAAGCTGGCCTCGATCTCAGCGATGTTTCGGAGGCCAGTGTCCTTTTTGGATAGATCAATGAAAGTCTGATTTGTCCTCCTTCCCCTGTTCGCTCTCCCCTCCAGGTGGCTGCCACAGTACCAGTTGTGAAGCAACTTCCTCTGGATGTCGTGGTACAGTGACTGGCTTGGCAAAGCCTACGTCTTGTCATCTTGTGCACTAAACTTTAGGGAGGTGTCCATACTGCTCTTTTTTAGTTGATGTGCTGCTTCCATGAGACATTTAATGCCATTCTCAACATGGCAGGTATGCGTCCCATCAAGGCTCTTCTCCTCTGCTTTTGTTGAGGTCCGTGTTTCTCCAGTTGTAGAGCCACACAGACTCGACATGCGGATAACAGAGACGATCTTAGTTCGTTTTTTTTTTCAGGTTAGAGGTCCATTGTCATCTTCAGCTTTTGACAGCAGACAAGCAAGGGCTTTTTGAACAGAGAACATCTTTCTGACTGCTCTCTATCCCTATCCATCCGCCCAGATGGCTTGAAATTGTGACTTGCTCGAATGTCTCCCCCCGCTTGGTCGATTTCGTATCGTGTTCACTTACTTGTCTTTGTGCATCCTCACTTTCGGTTCCTTAGCATTTGCAATGCAGTCCAAACTTTAGCTGCTCAACTTTCAACCTGTTCCAGCAGCCCTTTGCTTGTAATATTTCATTGGTAGCAGCGCTATGTCGTCAGCAAAGTTCGACATCTGTCCAGCTGTCCTTTAAGGAGTGTGAAAGAACGGAGGGAACTGCATGGAGACCACAACTGATGGGGTCCCAGGATCACACTCTCAAAGGCCACCCAGGGCGGCTAGACCACAAGAGAAGGGGTGAATAAGCATGCACAGTGGAGGCCACAAGGGACAGGTTGCCACAGCACACCTCTCCAGACACAGTGGACTGGCTCCGACTACACACCAGGCACAGCCTTGCCCAAGCCTCCTGCATGAAGCCCTTCAGGGCTCCCCCACAATGCAGCAATTTCACATCCCTGATTTATCCTGATCCAGGGACCTCTCCATATCCTCCACCTTCATTTTCTCCGCCTGCAAGATGCCATTAACATTCCTAACCCTGCAAGATGTTATCCTTTCAGGATTGGGTGTAGATACAGAATTGGTCGCTTAGTGCTTAAATTTTTTGCTTTGATACCGTGCCTACTGAACATTGTAACTTACCATTGTTAATATGTTTTGAGAGAGTGTGGGGGGGGAAGGGGGGGGAGGGAGGGCGGGGGGTGAGGGGAGGGGGGGAAGAGGGGAGGGGGGAGAGAGAGGGGGAAGGGGGGTGGGAGAGAGAGAGAGGGGGATGAGAGAGAGAGAGAGGCGAGTGTGTGTGTGTGTTGTGTGTGTGTGTGTGTAGTGTGTGTGTGTGTGTGTGTGGTGTGGTGCAACACTAAATGCAAAGCTAGACAGATAACAGATTCTCATCTCTCTCGTTACTTGGGAAGGGAAAAAACTGAAATGAAGAAATAATTAAGTCTTTTGTTTAATCTCATGTTGTTTTCTTTGTACACGCAACACCATCGTCAGAGTGAGTGTGCCAGTTCACCACACATTAGAACACTAACAAACCCAGACACTTTGTATCCAACGCCAAAACATTAAAAATCTGCAAAAATATGTCCATGTAAACGACAACAGACTATGCATGGTGGGTAAAGGGACGGTTGAAGAAAGAAAGAAAGAAAAAAAAAGGAAAAAAAAGAACTAGTAGTTGACATTTTTTTTTTTTTTTTCGTTTTTTGTTTTGGCAAATGAAAGAGGGCAGTGTGAAGCACCAAAAAAATGAAGAGGTGGATTTTGGCCTTACGAAAAAAAAAAAAAAAAAGAAAATACCGCCTTTGGTGCTTCCACTGATCCATAACCTGATGCCACATACAAAAAAAAAATCATAAATAAATAAACCCTGCAAGATGCCCTTGAAATTGTTCAAGCTCTGAGAGCCCTCTACATTTCAAGGTTTTTTAAAGATAGCCTTTGGTTTCTGAAGTCGGCAGATGCTCTGATTATTCTCGAGCTGTACCATGCCTTTAAAAAGAAATCTCAAGCCTGAAAGTTGCCTTTAAAAACCTCAAGCCTGAAAGATGCCTTAAGAATTTGTGAAGCCTGAACGATGCCCTAAACATTATCAAGCCTGTAAGATACCTGTAAAATTCCCCAGCCTATACCCAAAAAGATTCTGAGGGCGTAGAGATGCCCTCAGAACTCTCAAGCCTGTAGGATGCCCTTAAAATTCTCAAAGCCTGTAGAATGCCCTAAAATTCTTAAGGCCTGTAGGATTCCCTTAAAATTCTCAAGCCTGTAGAATGCCCCCTTAAAATTTTCTCAAGCCTGTAGGATGCCCTTAAAATGTTCTAGCCTGTAGGATGCCCTAAAATCTCTAAGCCTGTAGTGTGCCCTCAAAATTCTCAAGCCTGTACGATGCCCTCAAAATTCTCAAACCTGTAGGATGCTTGAAATTCCCAAGCCTGTGGGATGCCCCTAAACATTCTCAAGCCCTCCTGCAAAACATCTCTCTAGGTACGAACTGAACATAAAAAAAACAACAAAAAAACACAACAAAAACACCACTTGAATCTTCCCAAATGTTTCCTAAACAACAGAACTGTTGGAGCAAACTGAACCACCCCCCCCCCCCCACAACCCCCACACACCACACCTCCCCATCACCCAACCCCCCCCCCCCCAAATTCAGAGCTGCTTGCCAAGCTCTGACAAGAGACTTGATAGGAATATTTTTTGAAAATTGAGGGGAACGTCTGACATTTGAGAGACTACAAGACCCTGTGGCACCCAAAACGAAACAATGCATTTCAGACACTTGGCTTTTCTATCCTTCTGTCAGGCGCATTCATCGACTCACTGTTTTCAAGCCATTTTTCCTGTTCTGACTGTCAGGCGCATTCATCAACTCACTTCTCAGCCCATTTTTCTGTTCTATTGTCATATCGCATTCATCGACTCACTGTCTCAGCCCATTTTCACCCTGTTCATTGTCAGGCGCATTCATCGCGACCGTCTCACTGTCTCATCCAATCCACTGTTGGTCTTTTACCATTTTTGAAGCACACTGTTCACTGAGCTCATCTGATGACTTGGCTAATTATTTGCACTTCATATCACCAGCCCAGTGCCTCTGTAGAGTCTTGACCCCAGGAGGGACGAAAATCTGTAAGCTCTCTCCCTGACAAGGATGACACCTTTCACAGGGTGATCACTGACTGCTAATATCAGCACTCCCCTCATGACAGCAGAAAGCAACCTGAATCTGTCACTCTCTGTTCTGATTTTCTTTTTTCTTCTTTCTGTGCCATCAGAGTCCCTCGCGTTAAATGAGGTCATGAGTGTCGAGTCGACATGATGGGCGGCAGAAGAGATGCCCCGACGCACGAAGAACTTTCCGAACAGCTCTTTGGCTATATGAACGGCATATGTGCGAACTTTTGCGAAAGAATGAACTTTGTTTGGCTTTTTCATTTTGTTCTTTCTTTGACCTGTTTTTTTCTTCTTTTTTTGTTTTTTTTTTGCATGTGAGCAGATTTCTTTCTTTCTTTTTTTTTTTTTTTTACACATCAAGTGGAATAGCTGAAATGCTGTGCGTTTCCAATCAACACAAAATTTCGCCAAGAGTAGGATGGTTGGCCACTTCTGTACATCAGCTAGAATGTCAACGGACTGCACAAACGTAGACTCACCACATCAATGTCAGGGGACAGCACACACATAGACTTCCACCACATCAATGTCAGAGACAGCACACCACATAGATCCACACAATCAATGTCAGCGTTCCCACCACATCAATGTCAGAGTCCCCAACACCAATGCAATAAGGACTGCACATTCGATAGAGGATTTCACACCACATCAATGTCAGGAGACAGCAACACACCCTAGAGTCCACCACATCAACTGTCAAGACGGTTCCCCACATCAATGTCAGAGTCCACCACATCAATGTCAAAGAGACTGCCACAACATAGAGTCCACCGCATCCAATGTCAGGAGACACCCACATAGATAGTCAATTCAATGTCACCACATCAATGCGTCAAGAGTCCACCACATCAATGTCAGAGTCTCCACCACAATCATGTCCAGACCAGCACACATAGAGTTCCCACACATCAATGTCAGGGGACGCATTGACAGAGCAGCACATAGAACTCCAACACATCAATGTCAGAGGCCATGCACACACATAGAGTCCACAACCAACCAATGTCCCGAGGACCAGCCCACACATAGAGTCCCACCACACTCAATGTCAGGGACAGGATGTCACACATAGCGTCACCACATCAATGTCAGGGACAGCACAAACGGTAGAGTCCATTAGTCTCCTACCAACACCACTTGGCATGCCACAGTCCACACATGGTCACCCGTTGCACGCCAACCCGGGGTGTGGTCACATGACCACAGACATTCACAACGTTCACCCACCCGTGCCGCTCAATCCCGGGGTGTGGTCCGTTGACCACAAACCAGGCACCTGCGGGCTGCTGGCGGATGGCGGTGACGTTCGCCGTCCGGGGCGAGAGAGTCATGTGGCTCCACAATCTTGGTGGCCTGCAGTTTCCACATGGCGTATGCTTGGTGTGCGTCATTTTCCCGGGCCGGCAACGGAGTTTTGCCGTTAGACAGCGCAAACCATTGTGGAAATGTGGCATTGAACACCCTTCTGAAACCAGGTCCTGCCTCCTTAGCGTGTGCCTCCCAACCACCCCATGCAAAACGACCGTGAAATGGTTGGCACAACTGGACTACTAAGCACCAAAGATCAAGAACATGGAAAAAAAAAAATTTTTTTTTTAATCATCCTCAAAGAGATAGAAATTACACCAACACGAAAACCATGACCAACAAAACATCAAAACACACACATGCACACCACAAAAAAGATTGTTTTTTTTTTTTTAGTAGAGAAAACCAAGCTATCCCAGATCTCAAAACATGCCAGCACATGCTCAAGTCCACCATCTGTCACACTATCAACAATCATTAGGTGCGGGAACCCCGTGAGAAGAAAGATACCTCCACTACTACTACTATACTACCTAACTACCACTGACTACTACTCCTACTACTCCTACTACTACTACTACGCACTACTCTTACTACTACTCACTACTATATTACACACCACTGATAACCCTAATGATATAATACATATGTCAGTAATAATAATAATAACTAGTATAATACATTATAATACCTACTAATACTACTGCTACTAAAATAACTAATAATGATGAGATGCTGATGCTGATTAATGATAACACTACTGATGTATTATATAAGATGATAATGACTAACAACAAATATAATCATATCAATAATAATACATATCCATCATCATCATCATCATCATCATCATCATAGACCACAGAAGTGTAACCTCTAAACATGACAAAGAATACCTATCAGGTTACGCAAGGCCAAGCCAACCCCCCCACACAACAAACCTGTCCCCTCCGCCCCCTCCCCTCCTCTCCTCCCCCCCCCCACACCCCCCCCCCCTTCTCCCCAACCCATTCTCCCACCCCCCTATTGCTAAAACTCATATTCCACCCAGCATCCTCCCATGAACTTCCATATATTCTATCTCACATCAGGTTTTGCACATTCATAATCTAACCCTGCCCACACCCACCCCCCCCCCCCCCCCCCCCCCCCCCCCCCCCCAACCCCCACCCCCCCCCCCCCCACCCCCCCCCCCCCACCGCCTACTCCCTGCCCAACTCTTCGCGCATCCAGCCCCCCCCCTCCCCCCCTCCCATACCTTCCTAACCTGCACCTACCCCGCACCTTCCCCCTCCTCCCCTCCACTAATAACCCCTCCCCTCCTCCACACTCCTCCACCCCCCCACCCTCACCGCGCACATCCTCTCCCCCCTTCCCTCCAGACACACCCACCTGCCCACGCCACCACGCACCTTGCCGCCCGCACGAGGCTCGTCACGCTGTTCCGCTGTACAGGGGGAGGCGACCACATGACGATGCCCTAACTCCGTTGTGGGAATGACCAACATGATCCCCCCTGCCACACCGGACTTCGCCGGCAGCCCCACCTGGAGGCAGAACATGACATGACACGTAAGGGGGCGCCACTGTGCCAATGCGGGCGGCGGCGCTGCCGCTTTCCTCTTCCTCTCCACCCTCCCCATCCCCTTCTCTCCCCCCCACCCCCCCCTTCCATCCCCCTTCTCCAAGAAAGCAATTCCCCCGGAAGGAAACACAGTGGGGCCTTTCCTTTTTAGTCTACATACTTACTTACGGTGATGGTCAACCGCGCCCTGTGCTGCTAAGATCTTTTAGTCTACATGCTTCAGGTGGTCCCCACCCTGTCCTGCCTAAGTTTTTAGTCCTACATGCTTACCTTTTAGTGATAGCTCAAGCCTGTGCAGCTAGGATACTAAAGGATTACGTACTACTCCAACTTTGCCTCTTTCTTTTTTTATTTATTATTTATTTTTTTTTTTTTTAACATTTTCGAATATAATACAGAGGACGAAATGCGGCTCTTGGAAACAATCCACCCCCCCCCCCCCCCCTCCCCCCCCAACCCCCCCTCTCCCTCCCAAAAAGGAGACTTGGTTGGGGGTTGGGTGGGGTGGGGGTTTTGGGGCCTCCCTAGCCATAGCCATAGGTGGGATTCCACGCGGTCAATGGTCAAAGGCAAACCCCCTGAGACTGAAGCTCTTTTTCTCGTCGTTTTCAATAAGGTAGAAAAAACCCTCTCTCCTCTCTCCTCTCTCTCTCTGTGTGTGTGTTTGTGTGTTGTGTGTGGTGTGTGTGTGTGTGTGTGTGTGTGGTGTTGTGTGTGTGTTAGTGTGTAAGTGGAAAGGGGAGGGGAGCTGTATTGGGGAGGTACACATAAGCCTAACTTCCAGGGGTAGAAATTTTTTTTCAGTCAGATAACACAAATCCCACTTGAAGATAATGGGAAACCTGACCATTAACCTTTGTAATTCAGTCACCTGGAGGCTATAACGGTGCTCGAATCATGAGAAAGAATGATGTGGACAGCCAAGCTGAAAGTGCTAGGTTTGTTTACGTTGACACATTTCTAAACCAAAGGTTTGCAAACCGCTTCCCACCATCCTTTGCCCGTCTCGCTCTCATATTACGTCAGCGACCTTGACATCACGTCAGCGACCTTGACATCACGTCAGCGACCTTGACATCACGTACGTCACCGACCTTGACATCACATACGTCACCGACCTTGACATCACCGACCTCCTCTTGCAACCCCGATACAAAAAGTCTCAGATCGCATATTAGTGTTTTTTTTTTTTTTCTTTCTATGTTTGTTCCTTTGTTTTTGTTTGTTTTAATTCGTTTTCTAACGACAGTAACCTCCATCCAGAACTTTCACTTGATGCCATGTTTTGATGAATGACCAAAAAAAAAAAAAAAAAAAAAAAAAGCAGAAATTAGCCTATGCCGTTTGGGAACATTTCCAACAGTAGACAAGAAGATCGCCATGCCAGCAGTTTTTGATCGTATCCCCAGTTGTTTTGATTTGTTTGTTTGTTGTTTGTTTGCTTTCTTGCCCAAGACATTTTTATTTAACAGAGATACTAAAAACAAACAAAAAGTGTGGCGACGGTGGGAAATGGCTGAAAAACGTTTTTCAGCCCTGAGAATCCAGGATCCAGACTGCCTGACTGAAGTCTGGCATGGCGGCGCCCCAGACTGAAAGTGTCTCCCAACACCATCCGCTTCCTTCCTTCCTGTTTCCTGGCACCAAGAATGGTAGACGAGAAGGGTTCAACACACACACACCACACACACACACACACACGCCACACACA
The DNA here is from genome assembly GCA_016801955.1 of Conus betulinus. Lineage (NCBI taxonomy): Eukaryota > Metazoa > Mollusca > Gastropoda > Neogastropoda > Conidae > Conus > Conus betulinus. The sequence goes on from JADBJO010027638.1 coordinate 12,557, forward strand.
CACGCACGCACACGCACACACACACACACATGTCAAGCCCAGCCAACACAAATAGGAGGCATCCGCAGTGGTAGGAACAATCTTTCCCTGCTGCAGTTGTCAGGAACAATCTTTCCCTGCTGCAGTTGTCAGGAACAATCTTTCCCTGCAGCAGTTGTCAGGATTAATCTTTCCCTGCTGTCAGGAACAATCCTTCCCTGCTGTCAGGAACAATCTTTCCCTGCTGCAGTTGTCAGGAACAATCTTTCCCTGCTGCAGTTGTCAGGAACAATCTTTCCCTGCTGCAGTTGTCAGGAACAATCTTTCCCTGCTGCAGTTGTCAGGACCCAGCAGATTTTTCAACCACGTTCTGTGTCTGTTCCTGTTTCCGTGTAGTTAGACATGGTGTCCTTGGGAGAAAAAGAATTTACACAACAAACAACACAAACCAACAAAACAAAAACCAACCCCAAAACCAGGGGGGTACCATTACCTTGAAGGCAAACTGTCCGGAGTAATCGTACATGCCACACGACAGCATGAGGGACAGAGTATCACGGATACAGTAAGGTTCCATGCACTTTGTCGTCGTGATGGGACACCCCCCCCCCGTTGGCCAACGTGGCGGCAATCACCGCCGCAGAATCGCAGGTCACCTCCACCGAGCATAGCTGCAGCAACAACAACAACAGGAAAAGATAACAAACAGCCTTGTTGTTGTCATTGTTGTCCTATTTCCTCCCTTGATTTCTTTCCCTCCTCCCCCCCCCCCCCCCCCCCCCCCCTCCTTCAAAATACACGTTCTGAGCGGACAAAATTTTTCCCAGTATCTCCCTCACATGTGTGTGTGTGAGATACTGGGTTTCTGGTGGTCAACCCTCGAAATGTGGGTTCGATTCCCCATCAGTGTCCTTAATGTCATTTGTGGGATAGTCCGGGCCAAGCCAGTTGTCGCTCGAGAGGGTGTGTGTGTGTGTGTGTGGTGTGTGTGTGCGCGCGCGAGCGCGAGCGCGCGCGCGCGCGCGCGCGCGTGTGTGTGTGTGTGTGTGTTGTGTGTGTGTGTGTGTGCTTGCATTGCGTGTGTGTGTTTCTGTGATACAGGGGCCTGCTCTCAGAGTGACTTCCCTTTCCATTTGTTCCGCTCCCTGCAATACCTGTCGTGGTAGGGGTGTGTGTGACAAAGCATTATGAAGACTGCTGTGGAGTGGTATGGTGTGTGTCACAGCTGTATGAAGACTGCTGTGGAGTGGTATGATGTGTGTCACAGCTGTATGAAGACTGCTGTGGAGTGGTATGGTGTGTGTCACAGCTGTATGAAGACTGCTGTGGAGTGGTATGGTGTGTGTCACAGCTGTATGAAGACTGCTGTGTGGAGTGGTGTGTGTCACAGCTGTATCAAGACTGCTGTGGTGTGGTGTGGTGTGGTGTGGTGTGGTGTGGTGTGGTGTGTGGTGTGTATCATAGCTGTTTGAAGACTGCTGTGGAGTGGTGTGGGTGTCACAGCTGTATGAAGACTGCTGTGGAGTGGTGTGTGTCCACAGCTGTGGAGTGGTGTGTGTCACAGCTGTATGAAGACTGCTGTGGAGTGGTGTGTGTCACAGCTGTATCAAGACTGCTGTGGAGTGGTATGTGTCACAGCTGTATCAAGACAGCTGTGGAGTGGTGTGGTGTGTGTCACAGCTGTATGAAGACTGCTGTGCTGTGGTGTGTGTCACAGCTGTATGAAGACTGCTGTGGAGTGGTATGATGTGTGTCACAGCTGTATGGAGACTGCTGTAGAGTGGTGTGTGTCCACAGCTGTATGGAGACTGCTGTGGAGTGGTGTGTGTCACAGCTGTATGGAGACTGCTGTGGAGTGGTGGATGGGGTGACGGCAGCCTCTGGAGGGAGATGCCACGTTCATGCTGGCCCCATGACTAAGATCAGCAAGCCTCCGTGGGTTATGGCTGACCATGGATAGAGTCTATCCCACCTCAGACTGACATCTGTCCAGGCTGTCTCGCCCCAAGCAGGGTCGATTATAGCTGACCATGGATAGAGTCTATCCCACCCAGGAAGCAGCCATATGTCTGGGATGTCTGCTCGCTCCAAGCAGCGTCGCCTGTGGCTGTGCTGTGGAGAGCGATGCGAGAGTGGCTGGCGTCAGCAGTGACATGTGTATGCTACACTGGTTTGTGGGCTGTCATCCCCCCTTTCTGCTTGTCTGCTGCAGCAGCTGTCACTTTGTCTTCGCCAGTCTGCAGCTGTTCCTTGAGAGTGCTTCTCCAGCTGTGGCGGGTCTACTGCGAGGTCCTCCCCAGGACTCAGTGTTGATCTGAAGTGCCTTCATTATCTCTTTTGCAAACGTTTTTGTACCTCAGCTGTGGGCGGCTGATGCTTCTCTGCCCTGCGGCAAGCTCTCCATAGAGGACGCCTTTCGGGATGCGACCATCCACCATGCGACGAACGTGGAGCAGCTGTCCGACGCAGCTGTCTCAGCAGGGTGTACATGTTAGGGAGGCCAGCGCGAGACAGGACGTCGGGGCTGGCGGTCACCTGTCTTGCTAGGGGATTAGTACAAATTACAAAAAAGAAAAACAAATGGTGGCAAAGGACGTTACTGGGTGACGCTCTGTGAAAATGAACAGAACCACTAAAAACCCCGCAATGTCCTGCAGCGGGTTGCGTTGGGACAACTTGCCATCACCTGCTCCCTGAAGACTGTCGGTATGGTATGGTAAGGTCATGTTGTTTACAGCCCAGCCGACCGCAAATGGCCGTATCAGGGCTGTCACTGCGTTGAAGTCAACTCACAAGTCATTTTCTATAAAAAAAAAATGATAATAATAACGATAATGAAAAAACTCATTCATACAACTTTTTGAAACACACCTTCCAAAAAAAACACATCGGAAATTTTGTTAAAAATCTTTCCACTGTAAAATCTTAGTTCAGATGAACAATGTTATCTCGTCCTGCTGAAATTCAAAGACCCTCTGAAATTCAAAGATCAGATCAGGTGGGACATGTCTGAGGAAGATCCGTTGCACAAAACACAGCAGAGGTAACCCCCTCCACAGATTTGAAACCGTCGATGAAAATTCTTGTAAAAGGATGGAAACCTGGAACACAGTTCGGCACAAAAAAAAGGACTTGTAGGCTACGCAAAGGAGCTGGTGGAATCTTAACGATACAAGGATTGTAGACTACGCTAAGGAGCTGTTGGAATCGTTATGACACAAGGATTGTAGGGCTACGCCACGGAGCTAGTGGAATCTTTAACGATACAAGGACTTGTAGGCTATGCCAGCTAGGATCTTTAGTGGAATCTTTATGAATATTTATGAACAAGGACTTGGAGGCTATGCCAAGGAGCTAGTGGGAATCTTTATGATACAAGGACTATGTAGGCTATGCCCAAGGAGCTAGTGGAATCTTTATGATACAAGGATTGTAGGCTATGCCAAGGAGCTAGTGGAATCTTTATGATACAAGGATTAGGTAGGCTATGCAAGGAGCTGGTGGAATCTTTATGATACAAGGACTTGTAGGCTATGCCAAGGAGCTGGTGGAATCTTTATGGCACAAGGACTTGTAGGCTATGCCAAGGAGCTAGTGGAATCTTTATGGCACAAGGATTGTAGGCTATGCCAAGGAGTAGTGGGGCTATGATACAAGGAGCTAGCTATGCCAAATCTTTGGAATCTTTATATAAAGGATTGTAGGCTATGCCAAGGAGCTAGTGGAATCTTTATGCAAGGACAATGGATCTTATGTAGGCTAGTCTGCAAGGAGCTAGTGGAATCTTTATGATACAAGGATTGTATTGTAAGTGGCTATGCCAAGGAGCTAGTGGAATCTTTATGATACAAGGACTTGTAGGCTATGCCATGGAGAATGTAGGCTATGAGGGAGCTAGTCTTTATGATACAAGGATTGTAGGCTATGCCAAGGAGCTAGTGGAATCTTTTATGGATACAAGGATTGTAGGCTATGCAAAGAGCTAGTGGAATCTTTATGATACAAGGACTTGTAGGCTATGCCAAGGAGCTAGTGGAATCTTTACCCCTGCTATGCCCAGGAGCTAGTGATCTTTATGATACAAGGACTTGTAGGCTATGCCAAGGAGCTAGTGGAAATCTTTATGATACAAGGATTGTAGGCTATGCCAAGGCTGCTGCTAGTGGAATCTATTTAGTGGATCTTATACAAGGATTGTAGGCTATGCCAAGGAGCTAGTGGAATCTTTATGATACAAGGATTGTAGTGGAAATCTTTATGCCAAGGAGCTAGTGGAAATCTTTATGATACAAGGACTTGTAGGCTATGCCAAGGAGCTAGTGGAATCTTTATGATACAAGGATTGTAGGCTATGCCAAGGAGCTAGTGGAATCTTTATGATACAAGGATTGTAGGCTGCCAAGGGGCTATGCCAAGGAGGCTAGTGGAATCTTTATGATACAAGGATTGTAGGCTATGCCAAGGAGCTAGTGGAATCTTTATGATACAAGGATTGTAGGCTATGCCAAGGAGCTTGTAGGCTATGCCAAGGAGCTAGTGGAATCTTTATGATACAAGGCTTGTAGGCTATGCCAAGGAGCTAGTGGAATCTTTATGATACAAGGACTAGTGTAGGCTATGCCAAGGAGCTAGTGGAATCTTTATGATACAAGGATTGTAGGCTATTGCTAGTGGAATCTTTATGATACAAGGATTGTAGGCTACGCCAAGGAGCTAGTGGAATCTTACAATGATTACAAGGATTGTAGGCTATGCGCCAAGGACTAGTGGAATCTTTTGATACAGGATTGGAGCTTGTAGGCTACGAAATCCAAGGAGGCCTATGCCTAGTGGAATCTTTATGATACAAGGACTATGTAGGCTAGTGGAATCTTATGCCAAGGAGGCCTAGTGTGGAATCTTCATGATACAAGGACTTGTAGGCTACGCCAAGGACCTAGTGGAATCTCATGATACCAGGATTGTAGGCTATGCCAAGGACCTAGTGGAATCTTCATGATACAAGGATTGTAGGCAAGACCTAGTGGATCTTATGATACAATGGCAAGGACCTAGTGGCTTATGCAAGTAGGCTAGGTGGAATCTTCATGATACAAGGACTGTAGGCTACGCCAAGGACCTGGTGGAATCTTCATGCTACAAGGATTGTAGGCTACGCCAAGGACCTAGTGTGAATCTCATGATACAAGGATTGTAGGCTCGGACCTAGTGGAATCTTCATGATACAAGGACTTGTAGGCTACGCCAAGGACCTAGTGGAAGGCTACGCCAGGACCTAGTGGAATCTTCATGATACAAGGATTTGTAGGCTACGCCAAGGGACCTAGTGGAATCTTCATGATACAAGGACTTGTAGGCTACGCCAAGGAAACTAGTGGAATACAAGGACTGTAGGCTACGCCAAGGAACTAGTGATGACAAAGTACTTGTAGGCTACGCCAAGGAGCTAGTGGAATCTTTATGATACAAGGATTGTAGGCTACGCCAAGGAGCTAGTGGAATCTTTATGATACAAGGATTGTAGGCTACGCAAGGAACTATGGGAATCTTCATGATACGAGGCTGAATCAACGGTGCTGGGGCTACACAACAGGGTGGAATGGTCGGAGTAAGCAGCGCTGGGCTAACACCACTGAGGATACAAACACAAAAAAAAAAAAAAAAAAGGAAAAAAAAAAACAGGTAAAACAGTAAAAAAAAAAAAAACATGCTGATCTAGCAGAACGGGCGTAACCAGTTTCAGTGTCATCAAGGAGGCGCCGTCACTGCGTGCGGACTAGTCCATATACGCTACACCAAACATCCGCTACGTTCTGAGACTACACTGCGCATGATTTAAAGCTGATGGATAAGGACTTAACCGACTAAGGGTGAGAGAGTTACGAAGCTTATGCCGTTGCCAAAGGAATCACTACCCACTATCAGTCTCAGCCTTCCACTTTCGTATTAAGCGACTATGGGTGTTTGCATGCCATTGTAAGTACTTTTGTTTATAAAATCAAATATTTAGTAACTTTTTTCTTACAATTTTACACAATAACCTTATGCAAAAAGCTGAAAAAGAGAGGTTCCCACAATGCATACGCACTCATACATACAAACACGTTTCTTCTGCCGTATAGATTGTGAAAAAAAAAAAAAAAAATCTTCACTTCGTTTATAACACTTTCACTATCCAAGCCAATGATGTATTGTCCATTGAACCGTGCACACAGCGCCAGCTTTCACAAAAGGAGTTCTTAGGTAATTGGACGATGAAAAGAAGTTACAATAATTTTGAAACACACAACACACACACACACACACACACACACACACACCACACACACACACACACCTGACACCTGAAGTAAACAAACTATGTTAGGAGGTCCATTTCTCTCTGTCTATACCTGTTTGTCCCTGTCAGTCTTTGTTAATTTCTGTCTGTCTGTCTGTCTGTCTCTCTCTCTACCTATTTGTCCCTGTCAGTCTTCGTTAATTTCTGTCTGGTCTGTCTTTCTGTCTGTCTGTCTTTCTGTCTGTCTGTGTGTGTCTCTCTCTCTCTCTCTCCTCTCTCTCTCTCTCTCTCTCTCTTTCTCTCTACCTATTTGTCCCTGTCAGTCTTTGTTAATTTCTCTCCTCCTCTGTCTCTCCTCTCTCTCTCTCTCTCCTCTGCTCTCTGCTCTCTCCTCTCTCTCTCTCCCTCTCCTCCTCCCTCTCTCTCTCTCATTCTCCTCTCTCTCGTCTCTCTGTTTCTCTCTTCTCTCTCTCTCTGTTCTCTCTCTCTCTCTCTCTCTCTCTCACACACCACACACACCCACACACACACACACACACACACACACCACACACACCACACACACACCTGAAAATAGAAGTCCATGATCTCCATCAGATTTGGTGCCTTGGGAAAACACTGGAAACACAGGAAAAACAGAGAAAAAACCATGAATCATCTAACATTTCCAACCCCCCCCCCCCTTTCCTTCCCTTCCTTTCACACCCCCCCCCCCCACCCCCATTCCTTCCAAGACCTCTTGAGCTGAAAGCTTGATTGCACCAACTATAGTGGTGGACATGTCTCTCTTCCAACACTGCCTGTTACTGCAAGCTTCACCAGTCAAGCAGTAGTGGTGGACATGTCTCCTACTGCCTGTACTGCAAGCTTCACTTCGTCAAGCAGTAGTGGTGGACATGTCTCTCTTCCAACACTGCCTGTAGTATGCATGTCACCTCTTCCCACACTCACTCAAGTCAAGCAGTAGTGGTGGACATGTCTCTCTTCCAATCACACTGCCTGTACTGCAAGCTTCACTATGTCAAGCAGTAGTGGTGGACATGTCTCTCTTCCAACACTGCCTGTACTGCAAGCTTCACCAAGTCAAGCAGTAGTGGTGGCATGCGCTTCCAACACTGCCTGTACTGCAAGCTTCACCAAGTCCAAGCAGTAGTGGTGGACATGTCTCTCTTCCAACACTGCCTGTACTGCAAGCTTCACCAAGTCAAGCAGTAGTGGGTGACTCTCTTCCAACACTGCCTGACTGCAAGCTTCACCAAGTCAAGCAGTAGTGGTGGACATGTCTCTCTTCCAACACTGCTGTACTGCAAGCTTCACAAGTCAAGAAGTAGTGGTGGACATGTCTTCGACATGCCTGTACTGCAAGCTTCACCAAGGCAAGCAGTAGTGGTGGACATGTCTCTCTTCCAACACTGCCTGTGAACTGCAAAAGCTTCACTATGTCAAGCAGTAGTGTGTGGACATGTCTCTCAGATCCAACACTGCCTGTACTGCAAGCTTCACCATGCAAACATTAGTGGTGGACATGTCTTTCTGACACAGCAGACCACATGATTGATGAGAAGGAAGGAGGATCCAAGGAGGATAATGACGACGATGATGACGATGATGGTGAAGAGGAAAGGGACAACCTTGAGGATGATGAGGATGAGGAATGATGTGAAGACCGAAAAAATGGACAACCATGAGGTTGATGAGGATGGGGAATGATGATTATGATGATGATGATGATGTGAATGATGAATGATGATGAGATGATGATGAGATGATGATGATGGTGATGATGATGATGATGATGAGGAGGAGGGGGGAGAGGAGAAGAGGAGGAGGAGGCCCCCGTCGCCTTGACTCCCGCCCTTGCGCCTCCCCGCTTTTTTTTTGTCCGCCCCGCCCAGGACGATCCCCGTATTGATGATTGAGATGATAATGATGAGGGTGGCGCTGATGGTGTTGGATGCTTCTAGCTTTTTAGGTGATCGTCCCCTGATCGCATCGCCCAGCACTCCCCCGCGCTGACGCTGCAGGACCCGGACCGGCACAAGGCAACAACCCAACCCCACCTGAGACGCCTGCGCCCCACGCGAGTGAGCCTGACGCGCAGTGGTTTCTCCAGGGCATGATGATTGTGACATAGATCCTCACACCCCCAATTTAAAACCCCGATGTGGTCGAGGACGGAGGACCCGCGAGGAGCCCGCCCAGGTCAACACGGCCACGGAGACGGTGGTAGGCTGCGCGCACGGAGGGGACAAGGACACAACACCATCGCACGCGCACGGACCGAG
>JADBJO010027639.1:0-2500 GCA_016801955.1 Conus betulinus
CAGACAGGTAGACAGACAGGACAGACAGACAGGTAGACAGACGACAGACAGACCTGTAGGCAGACATGTAGACAGGCAGGCAGACAGACAGCGGCACTGACAGACCTGCAGAGCTCCGCTGAAGAGGCTGGCCACCAGACAGCCCAGACAGCCCCGGCAAGTGCAACAGCTGCCACGAAATAGGGCACACAGCACACCACACACACACACACACACACACACCACACACACACACACACACACACACACACACTCGCACACGACACACACACACAAACACACACACACACACAACACACCCACACACGCACTCACACGCATCGCACGCACGCCACGCACGCACACACACACACACACACACCACACACACACACACACACACACACTCACACGCACACACACACACACACACACTCACACACACACACACACACACTCACACACCACACACACACACACACACACACACACACACACACACACACACAACTCACGCACACACACACACACACACACACACACACTCACACACACACACACACACACACACACACACACACACACACACACACACACACACACACACACACACACACACACACACACACACACACTCACACGCACGCACGCACGCACGCACGCACACACACACACACACCACACACACACACACACACCACACACGCACGCACGCACGCACGCACGCACGCACGCACACACACACACACACACCCACACACACACACACACACACTCACACAACACACACAACACACACACACACACACACACAACACACTCACTCACTCACACTCACACACACACAACACACACACACACACACACACACACACACACACACACCACACACTCACTCACTCACACACACACACACACACACACACACACACACACACACACACACACACACCACACACAGACATAAATGACACAATTTTCATCGCACAGCAAAATGACAAAAGAACATTTGAACCGATGAAACGAGCACATACAGCCAATGAATGAACAATGAACATAGACAAACAAACATCCACATCTACGCCCACACACACCTGGGACTCAATATTACACTTACACACAGGGTGTACGTAGTGTACGCTGGTACAAATATTTTGATGAACACGTAAAAAACCGTCAGTTACTTTTACATTTTTTCCTTGCAGTTCAGTGGAAAAAAAAGTCCCATTTTTGTTTTTTTTGATTCAAGCCAATAACTTTTGAAGGTGTTCGTTGTCCCCTCAAAATGTGATTCTATACAGTGCCGGGGGTGGCGTGAAGAGAGGGAGGAATGGTGGGGGGGGGGGGGGGGGGGGGGGGGGGGGGGGGGGGGGGGGGGAGGCGAAGGTAACGGAGCGAGGAGGGGGGAGGCGAAGGTAACGGAGGATTAAATGGGGAAAGAGATGATGTGCTGTGAACGCTGAATAGCGCCCGACCTTGTCGCCCCCCTGTCGAACTGGTGGTCGCCGCCATCTTTGCGTTTGTTCCCGTAACAGTTTTGTTTCTTCCTTTTTTTGTATTGTCTATACCATACAAGGCAGACATTCTTGTCGGAGCTGTTGTTGTTGCTGTTGTTGTTGTTGTTGCTGTTGTTGTTGTCCTTGTTGTTGTTGTTCTCGTCGTCATCGTTGGTGCTTTTGTTGCTGTTGTTGTTTTTTCATGCAGCCGTTAAGTGCAGGCAAACTGGACATGTTTTACACGTGCATGATATTGGTAACAATCAGGCTCGGAACATGCAAGAAACCTTGTAAGGTTGACAGATACATCTGGAATGTTTTGACATGAATAGCTAGTTTCTGTAACTCCCTGGTGGAGACTGTACTAAAGGCTATTGAAGGCTGGGGAGACTGAAGTGTTGTTGTAATCTGCAAGGATTTCGACGGACATGGTTTGGGTTGTCTACGTAGCGGTTGAAAGTTAATGAAGTCGACGTGTTTTTACAGTGAATGTTGTTTTGGACTATCTGGTTGATGTCATACATGAGGCCTCGGAAAGTTGATGACCTCGGAGTATTTGACCATGTAGGATGTTGTCGTCTGCCTGGTTGGAGTTCTCGATGAGACTTGGGAAGGCTTGGAGTGTTTCATCGTATGTGATATTAGCGTGTGCCTGGTTACAGTTATTGATAAAGATTTTGAAAACGGATAAACTTGAAAAACTTTTTTTTTACCATATATAGAACTGGTGATTCCCTGTGGGGGTTGTCTGTGAGACTTTTGAACGTCGTGAACATGAGTGCTTTACCATAAATTGTCTTGATGACTACCCATTTGAGGATGTTTACGAGGTCTTCGTAGATTAGCGAATTGGAAATGTTGTACCATCTATCGTATTGTCGCACTGTCGATTAGACTTTCAAAGGCTGGCGAACTTGAAGCGATTTACCATATTGTGCTGTTGCCTACTCGGTTACAGTTGTAGATGAGACATTAGGATCTGGTGAACTTGAAGTGTTTTACCATACGAAGGCGTTGATGTCTAT
>JADBJO010027639.1:10000-15000 GCA_016801955.1 Conus betulinus
ATCACTAAGGCAACTCTCCAAGAGTTGATTGTTACCGGCGATACACGCACACACACTGACTTCAAACACGTCATCATCACTCACACAACAATACTTGATTGTCCAAAGTGTTGAGAGTAAGGCACACACTTCCACGCAACACGTCACGACAGTAAACTCGACAGTGAAACGTTGCTAAGTGCTGTATGCAAAAACACGCGCTGGACATGTGATCACTGAAGTATAGTATTAATTTGTTACATAAGTGGCCTGTTACAAAAACGCAAAACGGCACACGCAGTATACTGCACGTACAATGTCGACCTTGTGTCGAAATGATGATGACTTTTGATGGTTCAAATTAAGCACAGTGGTAGAGCGCTGGATCGCAATCTTGGTGATCCTGGGGCTGTGGGTTCGAATCTCTGCCGGGCCTTTTCGGCACATGGGGATTTTTCCCTCGGAGTTAACATCGGTTCAGACTCCATTTTCCATACAGTCCTTCGAATGAGACTGTAAAACCGAGGTTCCGAGTGTGAACGCACGCATAACATCTTGCACACACGTAAAAGGCCCATCACCAACTTTCGGAAGAGAAGGCCAGTTTGGCCGTTGGTATGGATGACACGTTACACATAGCATGCACCCTGCGTGAAAAATGGAAAGAACGAAGAAAGTAAGGACACTGAGTGAACGATACTGAACAATATTGACTGGATGACACAGGAAACGACTGAATGAAGCGCCAGCTGGCGGCTCTTCAGTCGGCACTACTCAGGTAGGCAACCTAAAAACGAGTATGGATTGTAAAGCGCTTAGAGCTTGGTCTCTAGCTGAGGATAGGCGCTATATAAACATTCATAATAATAGTAACGAGAACAGTTTGCGTGATGTGGCTGATGTGGCAAGGAATCAGCATTAGATTTGAGTGGTGTCGAATTTCTATCTCAACATTGTAAATGATAACATAGATCTGTTTTTAATTTGCTGGCAGCCCTGATCTGAGCTTTGTGGTCGGATACCCTATAAACAACATGGATTGACTTGGTAAACGAAACAACAAAATATAGTACTGTTGAAGCACATTTCTGTTTCATGTGTGTGTGTGTGTGTGTGTGTGTGTGTGTGTGTGTGTGTGTGTGTGTGTGTGTGTGTGTGTGTGCGCGCGCGCGCGTGCGTGCGTGTGTGTGTGAGTGTGTCTGTGTCTGTGTGTGTGAGTGTTGCACACACGCGTGTACGCATGCTCTCTATGTGTGTATGTATGTGTTTGAGTGTGTGTGTGTGTGTGTGTGTGTGTGTGTGTGTGTGTGTGTGTGTGTGTGTGTGTGTGTGTACGTGCGCGCACGTGCTTGCGCGTCTGTGTGTGTGTGTGTGTGTGTGTGTGTGTGTGTATGTGTGTGTGTGTACGTGTGTGTATGTGCTAACCTTGACCAGCACAGTGACCATGCCGGTCAGCATGACGCAGGTCTGAAAGACGTCAGTCCAGACCACGGCCTTCAGTCCGCCCACTGTGGTGTAGAACGTGCACACCGCCCCCACCATCACCACCACGCCCCACTCCGGCAAGCCCGTCACTGCACACAGCACACACCAATACACAACAAAGCATACAGTACAGGCCGATACACATCAGTGCACAACAAAACGCACAGTAGAGGCCGATACACATCAGTGCACAACAAAACGCACAGTACAGGCCGACACACATCAGTACACAACAAAACACACGGTACAGGCCGACACACTTCAGTACACAACAAAAACACACAGTACAGGCCAACACACATCAGTACACAACAATACACACAGTACAGGCCGACACACATCAGTACACAACAAAACACACAGCACAGACCGACACACATCAGTACACAACAATACACACAGTACAGGCCAACACACATCAGTACACAACAAAGCACACAGTACAGGCCAACACACATCAGTACACAACAAAAACACACAGTACAGGCCGACACACATCAGTACACAGCAAAACACACAGTACAGGCCGACACACATCAGTACAACACAAAACACACAGCACAGACCGACACACATTAGTGCACAGCAAAACACACCGCCTCCACCATCACTACCACACCCCACTCGGGCACACCTGTCACTGCACACAGTACAGGCCGACACGCATCAGTACACAACAAAAACACATAGTACAGGCTGATACACATCAGTACACAACAAAAACACATAGTACAAGCCGACACTCATCAGTACACAACAAAACACACAGTACAGGCTGTTACACATCAGTACACAACAAAACACATAGTACAGGCTGATACACATCAGTACACAACAAAACACATAGTACAAGCCGACACTCATCAGTACACAACAAAACACACAGTACAGGCTGATACACATCAGTACACAGAAAAACACACAGACATTCGAACCACTGCACACAGTACACATCGACACACATCGGTACACAACAAAAGACAGCCAGACAAACCACTGCACACAGTACAGGTCAACACACATCGGTACACAACAAAGCACACAGTACAGGCCAACACACATCAGTACACAACAAAAACACACAGTATATGCCGACACACATCAGTACACAACAAAACACACAGTACAGGCCGACATACATCAGTACACAACAAAACACACAGTACAGGCCAACATACATCAGTACACAACAAAACACAGTATAGACCGACACGCATCAGTACACAACAATACACACAGTACAGGCCGACACACTTCAGTACACAACAAAACACAGTACAGGCCGACACGCATCAGTACACAGCAAAACACACAGTACAGGCCGACACGCATCAGTACACAACACAAAACACACAGTACAGGCCGATACGCATCAGTACACAACAAAACACACAGTACAGGCCAACACACTTCAGTACACAACAAAACACAGTACAGGCCGACACGCATCAGTACACAACAAAACACACAGTACAGGCCGACACGCATCAGTACACAACAACAAAACACAGTAAGGGCCGACACACACATCAGTACACAACAAAACACACAGTACAGGCAAACACACATCAGTACACAGTACAAACAAAACGCGCAGTACAGGCCGACACACATCAGTATACAACAAAACACACAGTACAGGCCGACATACATCAGTACACAACAAAACACAGTACAGGCCAACACACATCAGCTCACAACAAAACATACAGTACAGGCCGACACACATCAGCACACAACAAAACACACAGTACAGGCCGACACACATCGGTACACAACAAAACACACAGTACAGGCCGACACACATCGGTACACAACAAAAACACACAGTACAGGCCGACACACATCGGTACACAACAAAACACACAGTACAGGCCGACACACATCGGTACACAACAAAACACACAGTACAGGCCGACACACATCGGTACACAAAAAACACACAGTACAGGCCGACACACATCGGTACACAACAAAACACACAGTACAGGCCGACACACATCAGTACACAACAAAACACACAGTACAGGCCGGCACACATCAATAGACAACAAAACACACACAGACAGACGAGCAATTAGAAACCTTCCCATTACTTGGCCCCAGAGACTGCTGGCCTCTTTCGCATCACGTGTGACGTAAAGTTCAGAACAGGTGCGACGAAAAGAGAGGCAAGGAGGCACGCAGAGTTTGGTGCGAACGTTCATTGTCTGAAGAAATTAGGGAAAATGATTGGAGTGGCGTGAGGATGGAGCGATCGTTAGTGGAGAGGGTTGGGGTAGTAGGGCAAAGGGGTGGGGTGAGGGGGGGGGGGGGACTGTTCATGTAGCACATTCAGTCTGTTCCAGAAAACGTTTTGCTTTCAGTCAGTCTTCTTTTTACTAACAGTTCACGTCTTACTGCCGATTTATTTTCCAAATGTGTGTCGTCGACACTCGTTGACGGAACTGCGTAAATCTGATGTCTGCTTTGATGTAACATACAGTATGTCTTCTTTTGTTTCAAGTATCCATTTTAGATGCTTCCACGATTTCCAACTATTTGCCATCTTGTTGGCAACTATGTGAATTTAACTATGTCTTCGCATATTTTGTTTTTAAAAAAAAATCTGTTATTTCTGACACAAAAACTGTTTTTATATGTTACTTTACTGAAGACTCTGTTGGCGAAGTTATCATAAAGGATGTGCCGAAACAGTGAAACATTACTATATTCAACGAGATATGTTAATATGTTGATTATGTTAGTTCTATTTTTAGGACAAAAACATTCATTCATATTGGCATGACTGCTCAGTAGATGTCGCAGTAGATAACTTACCTCAAAAGAATGTGAATTACTTTTACAACATTTGCAATAAAAGACACATTTAACATCTCTTGTCTGTAGACAAATCAGCAATTTTTACTGATCACAATGTGAATTCCTGTTACAACATTTGCAATGAAATACACATTCAACATGTCTTTTATCTGTGTACAAATCAGTAATTTAACTGATCCCAATCTAGGGGAGAATATCAATTGCGTAATACTGAACATCTATCTAAAACGTTCATTGCAGGTGTACGGCCCTATCTTCCAGTGGTGTCTTTGTGCGGGGAATCACTAGTAAGGTCTGACCTTTTTTTCCCTTATCCTTCTGACAACTTTGGTTTTGTCAGTGCCTGTAATTGATGAAAACTGTCAGTGATTCACACACACACACACACACACACACACACACACACACACACACACACACACACACACACACACACACACACACACACACACACACACACACACACACACACACACACACACACACGCACACACACACACACACACACACACACACTGTAATAGAGTTGCCGATTTTTTTTCACGGTTGTTTAGTGCTGTTGCTGAGGTTTCCTGCTCGTGCTGTTGTGTTGCTGTTGCTGTCGTTATTGTTGTTGCTTTTGTTATTGTTGTTGTCGTCGTCGTTGTTGTTGTTGTTGTTGTCGTCGTCGTCGTCGTTTTGTTGTTAATGTTTGTTACCTGCACTCAAGGCGG
>JADBJO010027640.1:0-20000 GCA_016801955.1 Conus betulinus
AAGTGATGTGGCCGCGTGTTCAGTTTAATTAATGGCCAAAAAAATCCCCATGATGTGGATGATAAACCAGCAATGTGTGTGTGTGTGTGTGTGTGTGTGTGTGTGTGTGTGTGTGTGTGTGTGATCACCAGATCAATGGGATCAAGCCTGTCATTCAGATCTGACTGTGGTACATTTGAGTAAAATTGTGTTTTAACCTTACAAATGATCTTTGTCAGCATGATTACAATTACATCAAGTGTCATTGATAACAGCATCATCATCAACAACGGTGATGATGATAATAATAAATATTTATGGAAATAAACAATAAACGAGTATATAAATGTGTAAATAAATGATATAATACAGTGACAATAATCAGGCAGCTGGATGGAGGATCGGAGTGATTTAGTATGTCTATTAAAACAGCAAAAACTTGAATTATGAAAACAGAGGTTCAATTTCATTAAGATTGTGTATATAAGTACCACTACTACTACTTTTTTGTGTTATCTCATTTTATAGTTACTATATAGTTATAATCAAAATCTATTTACTAGTTCTTACTGTTACTGATGTGTCTATATACTATTATAATAATAGTTGTAATATAACAATAGAAACTGTTAATCATTTGGAAAGAAAAAGAGGTTTTGCCTGTGATAAGTTGATTTGAGTTTTTGATGAAATGATGGTGAGACATAATAATAATCAATAGTATTGATTACTTCTTGCCCTTCCTCTTCGCATGCATTGAATATATTAACGGTTCTATGTGTGTGTGTGTGCTGTTTCTTTTTTTTCCTTTTTTTTTTTGCAGTACTTGATAATATATACACACACACACACACACATACACACACATGTATACACACACACACACACACACACACACACACACACACATCTTCTTTTTACACACAAGTCTAGCTGGGTTGGTGTTTTATACCAATAAATATATTTTCAAGCAGTGCATGTTTGTGGTATATATTGAACAGAAAACTTATAGATATATCCATATGATTAAACCAAAGGTCACTAAAGAATGGTCAGTCCAGGACAGTTTTCCTTGAACTACCCTCATCTGATTACTGAATTCAACTGTTCAGTGTTAGCGCTCACTCTAGCACTCCGTTTTTTTTCATTGATACGTTGACATTTTTCATTGAAATCCGAGAGGCAAAATAATTCAATACAGCTTATCATTAATTGAAAAGAAATGGTGCTTAAAATAAAGTGGATGCATGTGGTCTAAATGAGTATGTTCGTGAAATATGGTTTATGTATGTCTGTTCAGGAACTCTCTAACCGATGAATAAACTAGGTAAAGAATAATTATGAACTTTGCTAAAATTTATGTAATCATATGAAACAACTGGTTAATGTATGGCATTTTATAAATATACTTTAATTTATGGTTAATAACATGTATTGTACACCATGAATATGAATAAATGGTATAACATTTATTAAATTCTGTATTTGATCAGGGGAAGCAATCAGTAAAAAAAAAAAAAAAAAAAAAAGGTAGGGGAAAAAAAACATGCAGATGATATCTGAAAAATAGTTCCAAAGACATATTTTATGAAAGAAATGTGGCACATGATGTGTGAGTGGTCAGTAGATGGTATCAGACATCATGGAAATGTGATTTTATGACTTGCACGTCCCCTTTCAAGCATCAAATCAGTGTGGCTGTATTGTTCAATTTCATAACTCGATAACCTGCTAACTATGCATGAGATTACTTTATTGTGATTGTGAGTTTTGTCATCACCTGATCATGACCAAAATCTAATTATAATGCATTACACTGAAAATGTGTTATAACTTGAAAAATTTTATTATTAAACATGAATGAGAAACAGATACTTATATTATCAGTAAGAATTATTCGATGATAATAATGATGATGATGATGATGATAAAGGTTAAGGTTAGATAACTGTAATGATAATGATTATTATCCAGCTGGTGGATTTAATAGACATGGCGGGGGTGTTTTAAAACAAAAAAAAGTCCATTATTGCTGTTTGTAATGTGGAATGTGACATGTGTATCGTGTATGTGGTCTTGTGTCTGATTTCATAAGTAATAGATATTGTTGAAGTGTCTTAATGTGGATGTTGGGGGAAAATGCAGTTTGCAAAATCAAATGAGATTTTGAGATTATACAAACAAATGAACAACAACCAAAAGACTTACCAATTCTCTCAGTACACATACATGCTTGCACATCTGTCTATCTGTCTGTCTGTCTGTCTGTCTGTCTGTCTCTGTGTGTGTGTGTGTGTGTGTGTGTGTGTGTGTGTGTGTGTGTGTGTGTGTGTGTGTTCAATTTAACGTCTATTCACATAAAGTGATTTTAGGCAGAGTTAGGGAAGTAGTTAGCTATATATAGTGATTCATACTAAAATTCTTTACAATTAACATTAGCCCAAAGCAAGTATTAAAACATAAAGGAGTACAGGATATCTGGTATAACCAAATGTTAAGCGCTCATATCCGTAGGAACACTGTGTTACAAAAAAGAGCCCATTGGACTAATCATCAGGGAATTTACAAAGAAAAACAAGACATGGTAAGTTCTGGAAAATACACGTGCCATCAAGTCGCAGGCAGTCAGGATTTTCATTTGTGAAATATGCGCAGTGGAAAAGAAGAGATGCTGGTTTGTGAAACTTTCAACTGCTCCACAGATGCAATTCAAATTTTTGCGAAATTTTGTACGGAAAGCGTTTAGCTTAAGCATGTAAAACAGGGATTCAAGTTTTCGGTTTATTTTTTTCAAGTACGTTTGTGGTTGGCCAGTTGATTGTAAGCTTAATCTTTCCACTTTTAGCTGCATTGCTAGAAGAAAAAGTAGCTGACTGTGATTTGTCACAGCAGAGCAATTTGGAGTGAGGTAGATGTGTTTTAATATAAGAACCAAGTTTTTGTAGGCTTTATAAACCTTTTTTCAATACACGTCTTTTTTTTTTTTTTTTTTTTTTTTTTTTTTTTTTAAGAGACACCATATCCTTCGTAGAAACACGGAAGAATGTTGATTTTCTATGGATTCATCGGACTTTCGTGCTCCTTTTCTGGCAGCCCGGTCAGCCCACTCATTACCAGAAATCCCACAGTGAGACGGGATCCAGCAAAAATCAACTGTTGTACTTCTTGATATAAGAATACTGACAAGATGTTTTATTTCTAAAATCACCTCACCTCGATTTTTTACAGCAATAGATTCAAGGCCTTTTTGGACAGATTTAGAATCCACACAGAAAAGTGTTTTGTAGATACTAAGTGGAGTATCAACAAGAAAGTTAAGCGCCACCATTAGAATTGCCACCAGCTCAGTCAAGGTAGTATACCCCTTCCCGAGATGAAAAGATTTTTCAACTTTAAGGGTAGGAATAACAAAACTTCCAGCTTTTTCATTTAACAGTGATCCATCGGTGAAAACTTTAAGGTGATGTGAATAATTACTATATCGATATGAGATTTCGCAATAGAGGACAATATATTATTGTTAACATTCTTTTGTCGATCAGTATATTTATAATCAAAATATGAGGTGTGGAAATTCCCAATTTGGAATCGGAGATACAGTAAAACGATTAGCAATATTCTTGGGATCAATCTCAGCGTCTTTAAGTAATTTTGAGAAATATGTCATTATAGTTGTATTAGATTTAATAGATCTAGCTCGCTTCGGGAAATGGGAATCTGATCATAAAGCTAATTCATCTTTGCTTGAATTCTGAACAGCTGAGCTACGTAGGGCGAATTTAGCACAGGCCAAGTTTCTATAGTCGTCAAGGGGCAGAACTCCGGCTTCGTAATACGTTCCTGATACACTGGCATGAAATGGGACACCTAGTGCGAGTCTAAATGCCTTGCAGTCTATGCTTTGCAACTTTTTAAGTAAATAGTTTGGTGCCCTGAAGAACACTTCTTATGCGTATGATAATTTTGATCTTACGAGAGATGTTGAAAGGTGTACTAAAGTTTGTGTATCTGCGCCCCAATTCTGTTTACTGATTACTTTAAGATTAAGAGATGTGCTGGCTTCATTGATAATATGTTCAATATGATTGTTCCAAGTTAATTTAGAGGTAATATTTACTACTCCTAAAAATTTTATCTCGGTGACATAATTCAATACATTGTTATCTACCTTAAAAGTAGGAATATTGCAAATACTTCCACCAGCATTAAATAACATCATGTGGGTTTTTTTCTGCCGACTAAACTAAGGTTTTTTTTTTTTTTCTGCCGATAAACTAAGGCCGTTTTCAAACATGAATATTACTACTATATTATCTAGGTCACGCTGATATATATATATATATATATATATATATATATATATATATATATATATATATATATATATATATTTTATTAATGAAATTGAAAGATCTGACTGAAGTTTTCTTCTTTAAAGTTCCGTTCCACATGCAATATTGTCAGCATATTGCACCAAGGAACAGTTTTTAGATAAACGATTTGGGAGATCGCATATGCGAATATTAAAAGTAGCGGAGCGATGACCGATCCCTGAGGAAGGCCCATTTGTAAATATCTCTTGCTGGAATAAACATTTTGTACCTTTGTTTCTATACTTCTGTTGGTCAGAAATGCTTTGATATAGTTATGTACATGACCAGAAAGACCAATGGTTTTCAGTTTAATTAAAAGAGAGAGAGAGAGAGAGAGAGAGAGAGACAGACAGACAGACAGACAGACAGACAGACAGTGTGTGTGTGTTTGTGTGTGTGTGTGTGTGTGTGTGTGTGTGTGTGTGTGTGTTCATTGTATTTTGCATACGCATGTGTGTGCGTGTGTGTGTTTGAAAGATGTCTTTCTTGTATGTGCTTGTGCATCTGCATGTGTGTGTGTGCGTGCGTGTGTGTGTGTGTGTGTGTGTGTGTGTGTGTGTGTGTGTGTGTGTGGGCGTGAGACAAGCATGCATGTGTGTGCACATTCTCTCCCTGTCTGTCTGTCTCACCCTCTCTTGCTCTCTCTCTCTCTCTCTCTCTCCCTCTCTCTCTCTCTCTCTCTCTCTCTCTGGCTATTTTATGCTGGTGTTGTATTCGCAGGTTTGATCAAATGTCCTCCAAACTAAGTAATGTTTTACGCCTTCCACTTAATTATGTTTTTTTTTCTGTCTTTATGATAATGACCGAAAGTGCAGGGTAAAAAGGGAAACTCGTTACTTAAATCGGTAATGAGCATTGGTTTCTTCCTCCCCTAACCTGTTTTGCTGTCTGTGCTATACATCTGTCCCCTTTTCTTGTTCATTTTCGCTATTAAATGCGATAAACATATTGCGTTCAGGCGGTCAGCAATGTGTATGTTCAGCATGCAGTCCGACAGGTAGAGAGAGAGAGAGAGAGGGGGGGGGGGGGGGGGGGGGGGGTAATTAAATTCAAGACTGGGGGGAAAAAGAAAGCACAGCAGAACAAAATACAAGACTGAGAAGTATGACAAAATGCTATCAACTACTAAAAAGGAATATTGTTTGACAGGAAAAGTAAAACGTATCGCTGTCAGTAGAAATGTCTTAATGCTGTGTGGGAGAACTAAAATTGACCTGAAGATCAAGGGCAGAAGATGGCACCAAACTCACTGCGCCACAGACTGTGCCCTGTGACACTGTGTGCTGATCCACTGGAGATGGACACCTGGTGTCCCATAACGCGTGTGTTCTGTGTGGATACAGACGGCCCACCCCATTGTCACCACCCAACACACACACACACCTGCCCACGTGGTCTCTCTGCGGCTTTCCTTTACTGATCCCCTACCCCACCCCACCGCCCATTCCGTTTCTCGTATCCCAAGCTTTTAGTAACAATCCTGGCTGTTAGTTTTTATTCTCTTTCTGCAATGTTTATATGCCTGGCACGGTAATCTGATTGTTAAAGTGAATTTAATCTGGTCGTCATTAACTTTGAAGAATGTGTGTGAAAAGTAAGGCAGATGCGTGCAGTCTGATATTAAATTTGTGTACGATGTAGTTGAAGTAAATGTGTGATTGTGCATTGTCTGAGTAATTAACTAACCAGGTGAACTATAGAGATTAATGAAAGTAGTGCGTGTGATTCAACTGGAAAATGAATGGGTTCTAACATGGATGCGGTCAACTTCTTTTTGATGTATTGTGAAGGACATGAAAGTGGGAAAAAAACAAAACAAAACAATGTGAATGGATGGTGGTATAGCACTTTAAATCAAATTCTGAAAACAGTATTAAGATGGAGTAAGTGATGAGTTAAAACATAAATCAGTGAAATTATATATGTGTCAGTGAAATAATGTTCTTAATGGGGATTACCACCAGAAACGGGCATTATGAAACAGATGGATATGTCTGACTAGCGACTTGAAAGCACATGGGTTAAGAAATATAATTAAGCAGACCTGTGTGGTTTTTGATGACTTTCGTGAAATGGGTCAAACTTGAACGTTAAGAATGAAAATGCTGAACACACGTATGTGCTATTGTTTCATTACTGGTGAATCGAATTCACTAAAATATGGATACTATTAGATCAGTTTCATTATATGTGTTGGATACCCTGATAATGGGATCAAGTTCATTATGGAATCTGTCTGGAGTGCATTCTGTACCCTTACATTAAAAAAAAAAAATCGTTATGGAAACCTGTTGTGCAATATTGATTTTAACAAATTTGTCATCCTCACGCTGCCCTCAATCTGGATAGTATTGTTCAGTGCACTGTGTATGTCTTATGTTTGTAACACCTGAAGAAGACAGACTTTTGTAAAAAAAAAAAAAAAAAACAAACAAAAACAAAAAACAACCAACCAAACAAAAACGCTTGTCTGTTTTGCTTTATTATTGCATAAGAAATACAGTGCTCTCTGTTTTGTTTTTTCCTAAGTACTGCTGTATGCAGTATGCTTTGTTTCCTTGTTATGCATTAAAACAATGCTTTGCTTTAACCTTAAGATTTATAATGTATGATTGAAGTTGCATGTCATGATGATTGTACTACTACTGATAAGGATAACGACGACAACAACAACGACGACAACAGCACTGATAATAATGGTAATAATGATAAATAATAATAATAAGAAGAAGAAGAAGAAGAAAAGATTAATAATAATGTTAATACTACTTACACTGATGATTATAGCAAACTGAAATGCTATCATAAAATTGTTAGTTTGTGTAGTTAATTTTACTTTTTGATGACACATTTGTCCTTTTGTTTCTGTCTCTCAACAAGAGTTTGAAGTGTGGTCATGTTTTTGAATTTCTCATTGATAGAGAAATGAAAAAAAAATACTTCTAAATGATGATTAGATAATAATAACAATTGAAATGATAAAATAATAGCGATACGATACTACTATTAATACTACTGCTGCTTCCAATCACAAGAGTTTGAAGTGTGGTCATGTTTTGTGAATTTCTCATTGATAGAGAAATTAAAAAAATACTTCTAAATGATGATTAGATAATAATAACAATTGAAATGATAAAATAATAATAGCGATACGATACTACTATTATACTACTGCTTCTTCCAATAATGAGTGCCTATAGTATGCAAGATCTCAAGTAGTATGTGAACCTCACTGAATTTTGCATGATGTAATGGAAATGACGTAAGTAAAATACGTCACAGTCTGACAAATGGGAAAACAGAAAATACACACAGTGAGTGGAAATTCACGAGTCAGATTCACTGTCAATCACAGGCATAATATGAACTGACATAGCTGTAAAATCTGTTGGGAAAGCCACGAATAATACAATTCTCAGTATTTGAAGATAATGCTACATAGCATGTATCTAGTACATTAACTTGCATTTAAAGAACACACCTGATTGTCGCATATAGAATGGAAATTTCTTGAAAACTCCTTGAATAGATGCAAGTTCATCAAACAACGGTCTACCCTGAAAAGTTTTCCAAGAGCCCACCGAATTGTCTACCAAATGTTAGCCTATCAGAATGTTGAAATCCATTAAAAATAATCCAGATTGTGAAAAATGGAAGAAAAAAAAAGAAAAGAAAAATAAGATTTGTGTCTGTCAAGAAAAAGTATAAACATGTGTTTAAACCATAGATATAAATAGGTTATTGTGAATTTTATGACAGATCAGCAAAACCAAGTGATGAGTGCATGAAAAGGAATTCATATTGCGTGATATTTCTGGCTAATGAGTGCATGTGTGAATATTTTAAAACAACTTGTAAGGTATGGTTAAATGACAGGGCGACATTCAGTAAATACAGACGCATGGTCTGAAATCAAACTCAATATTGAATATTTATGTGAATGCACTGGTTGTTGCACAAGTCTATGTTTTGCATGTTATATCTTAAAAATAGCTTCAGAAATAGATACTGGAAAGTTAAAGTTAAATCTCTCACTTGTGATTGGTAAAGAAATATTGTTGAAGCTCAAACCACTTAATATAATTGTGTGGTTTGTGGTCACCAATAATAAATGGGTCTGAAACTGAATGCTAAGCATAAGAAAAGAAACTAGAATTAGAGTTGTTTGTCTAGTTAAGTTTTATTACTGGGTAATGTAAATAGAGTCCAGACTGTCAAAAACTGAAACAAATTCATGTTTTGTGACTGTGTATTCAGGGTTTGTACTGACCTGTAATTCATTACAACATGAAATGATAATGGTTATTTGATTTGTGAAGGCAAACGTAAATTGTTCTGAATCTGGATGCTAAAGGGGGGAAATCTGTAACTGGTTTCATCTCTGGCAAATGAACTACTCTGAAATATGTTTAAATGGACGAATTGACAACTGACCAATGGGATCAAGGCCATAATATGAACCGGATCGTGGCACATTATAGTTATGTTTTTGCTTGCCTGAGGGTGTCTATTACATGATACTTGTTCGTCTTTAGTTTGATGTCTTCACTAAACATAATACAAGATAATATATATGTATATATACATTAGGATAAAAGACTACTCACTATTGATTAACTGAGAACAAGAATGATGACAATGGTAATAGAAATAGCAACAATAATACTGACAACAATAGTGATGATTATAAAACCTGTTGTATAGTGCAATAACCCTAGTAATGTTTAAAAACTCATTGTTATTTCCATGAAGTAATTAAAAAAAAAAAAACTGCTGTGAAAAAAAGGAAGTCAGTTTGAATACTCTCGAACCCCACCCACCCTGATAAAAACTTTACCCGAGCATAGTTAGTTGATATATATAGAAGCACTGTCTTTCGCTATCACCTATGCTGAAG
This sequence comes from Conus betulinus, assembly GCA_016801955.1. Lineage (NCBI taxonomy): Eukaryota > Metazoa > Mollusca > Gastropoda > Neogastropoda > Conidae > Conus > Conus betulinus. The sequence goes on from JADBJO010027640.1 coordinate 9,250, forward strand.
AATTCAAATACGGAGGGGGTGTAGGGGGAACACGTGAAATCATTGATACAGCAGTAAAACCTATGAAGACAACTGGGCTTGTGGAGGGGAACTTAATCAGTGCACACCACTTACTAAATTTCAATAATGTCTGGTTGTGGGATATAGATTAGAAACATAAATACAAACATAAATTCAACAAACTATTTTTACTACACCAAGTCTTGACTGGTTACTAAATTTGAACTTACCGGTACTAATCTTGGTGTTAATATTGCTGTGCTTCCATGATAAGTTGGCATTTGTCATTGAAATTGAATTGTTTAAATTTGTTTAGCCCTATGTACCAAACTCCCAGGAGAATTAGTTTTAAACAAGGTTGATATGTATGGTCTGAGACGAAATATGTGTTTGAAATGGTTGAAATAATCATGTGACTGAATATATGGACATAGTGAAATTCATAGAATTACTTTACCTAAATTCATAGAATTATGTGATACTGCTAGCACATGAATGGAATTCTACAAACTTGAGACTTGATGAGTGTGGTAAATAAGAAACTATAACTTGTATGTGAATGGATGGTATAACATTGATTTAACCTATATATCTGATTATGAGTTTAAAAGACAGAACAACAACAGCAACATAACGACACACATCAGAACTGCGAAATGGCTTCAAAGATGGATATATAAAAAAAAATAACTTCAGGCATCTGGTTTGTGATGATCAGTGTGAACAGAGGCAAACCCAGATACTGAAAATAACAGGTAATTATGTGTATGTATGTTTCTGTTTCATTAGCAGGCGACAAAATCCCCATACTATGGATGGTTTTACAGTAATAATAACAATTGTGATTGATAATGATAATGATGATTATAATAGTAATGATGATGTTACAAATGATAATCATAATAATGATGATGTTACAGCTGGTAACTCGTTTAGACAATGGCGGTAAGAGGGGGAGTGATAAGTCTCTGTCTGTTGAAACATCTAAAGCTGTAATTAAGAATTCAGTTTTTTAAATTCAATTCTGATTGCATATTTTTGTGTCATCTCATTTTTATAGTTCTTAATCAAAGTGTATTCAAAATCCCAGATCATCGAAACTATACGTAATGAAAATCATGGTACTAGTAGCAATGAAACTGGTTGATAATTTAGAAAAAATTGAGATTTATCCAGTGTTAAGTCGATTTGAGCTGTTGATGAAACATGTAGGCTGTGACTTGGATTAGTTCTTGCTCTTCGTCTTCACCTGCATTAAGTGTTTAAAACCAGTCACATATGTGTTGTGTTCAAGTATTCTTTAATACTAGCAGTACTTAATACTTTATGTGGATTTTCTGTTAATATACAAGCCTGCCATAGTCCTTGTTTATACCAAGAAAATATATTTAATCAGTGCATTTCTGTGGTAGGTATAGAGTAGAAAACTAACGGACACCTTGAGAATTAAACCCAAACTCACAAAACGAAGTTCAATCCAGAATACTTTTTCCTCGACCTTCCCTCGGCTTATTCAAAGATCCCAACTTTTCAGTGCTATCCATATTTAACTCTCCTGCTTCTTCCATTGATAAGTTGGCATTTGTCATTGAAATCTGATCGTCAAAATTAAATGAAAGAAACTATGAAATTAAGATGGATCTGTGTGGTCTAAAATGAATATGTGCTTGAATATGGTTGAAATAAACCTTTTCCACTTTTTGACTTACTGACAATCCAAATTAAATGGACGGACACGGCAAAAGTTGTTTCATTATATGAAACATTAGACTAATGAATTGAATTAAATTAATCCTACAGAATTACTTTAAATGTGTTATAAATGAAAAAAAAATATGCATCATGATCATGCTTGGATGGTATGATATTGATTAAATTCTGCATCTGGTAAGTTATCAAGTGAATGAGTGAGCAGAGAAAAAAAGATAATTTCAAAGCTAGTTTATCTAAAAGTGCAGATGGTATCTGAAAAGTAGCATCAAACACAGATTTTATACAATAAATGTGGAACATGTGATTTTGACTGATTAATGGATGCCTTTAGAGATGAGATAAATATAGTCGAATGATGTGCTTGTCCCCTTCGAAACGTCCGGTTTGTTCCAATTTCCAGGTTTATAAATGGTTGATCCACTAAATGTGAGTAAGGTGACTTCAGGGTTTCATGACCGACCTGATCAGGGGATTGAGCTTGTAGTGTAAATTCAATCATTCTACATTTCTGAAAATGTGTCAGAAGCTGCAAAATCACATTATGTGACAAAATTTGAATTAGAAAAAAGGGGATGTTTAGTAATGTTATTTTTGTTGCTGCTGATGATGATGAAAAATTATAAATAGCTAATGATAATGATATCAATGTATTATTAATATCATCATATTAATGACAATGATCAGGCTGGTAAAACGTTAAGATATGGGGATGATTTTTTTTTTTTTTTACAGGCTGTACAAAAATCAGTGCTGCAAGGCCTTGCTTCAGGATTCAGATAGTCACAGTTAGATTGTTTTGACAATTTTTACTGTGTCTGAAAGTTGGGTTTACCGTCTTTTCTTTCATATGCCCATCAAAGCACATGCCAGATGGTTCCAAGCAGACAGATCAAACATGAACGGAATGGGAATATTTTGGGGACACTAGCTGGCGCAAAGAGAGGGTCAAGGGTGAGTAAGTAGGCCTGAAATGTGACGTCAGCCAAGGGTGTGGCGTGTGGCCACATTGGAACAAGTAGCGCGAGCCACTCGGAGATAATTATGGGTGGGAGTCGGGCAGCTGTGTCTGGCGCTGACCGTGACCTGAGTTCGCGTGACCCGCGCTAGCCGTGTATACTCACTCACTCAGCCTTCTCTGTGAAGTTCTTCTTCTTCTTCTTCCTAAAAAACTGGTTCACTCAAAATGAGTAGGTCACCACCGCGCATGTTAAAAAAAGAAAGTGCGACTCAGCCTGTTGGCCCCTGGAGCAAAATTTGGCAACAAGAGGTCGCACATGATATTTAAAAAGTTAATAACAATGGCCAGGTTAAGGTTTAGGTAACCATAAAAATATCTGGGGAAGTTAAAATAGAAAAATCAGTCAATATGCAGATCTCAAGACTGTCGTATCAATTTGATTTTTAAAGGAGACAGCATTTGTGCAATCTTGATGGCACCCGGCAGTGAGTTCCACAGCCTTACAGAACTAGGATAAAATGAATGTGAATGGCTGTCAATATTTGATGCAGGTATGGCATAAGATTGATCGCCACCCCTGGTGCTACTGTTTATTCAATACTGGTTGTTCCATTGGGATATCAAAGCAGTTTAGCTCTGCCTTTGAAGAAGGTATTAAGTTTAATAAAAACTCTTCTCTCTTCTAAGGGTTTCCATTCTAATTTCCTCATGTTCTTCCTAGTATTCCCTTTCTCTCTGATATGATTCCCTGTTATGAACCGTGCTGCTCTCTTCTGAATCTTTTTCAAGGTTATCAATGTCCTTTAGATGTAAGGATCCCAGACTGAGCAAACCATATTCCAGTACTGGTCTAACCAGTGTTTTTATAGCAGTCGTCCTTAACTTTTTGGGGCAGTCGTTGATATTCCTGTATAAGAAAGATAAGATGTTTTGTTTGCTTTCTACATACTAAATTGTAATGTTCTTTCCGTTTGTGACGACTATCTATAATCACGACTAAATATTTTGCAGCATTGGTTTCTTTAAGAATAGTATTGTGAATAGAGTATTCTGATCTAGTTGGTGAGCGTTTATTACATATACGCAACACTTGGCACTTTTGGGGATGAAATTCCATTTTCCAAGTTCTTTCCCACTCTTGTAAAGCGTTTAGATCTTCTTGTAGAATGCGTGAATCATTCTTGCTTCTGATTGTTCTATACACTAAGCTGTCATGTGCAAAAAGCCTTATAGTAGTTCCAGGAGAGAGATTTCTACTTATGTCATTTATATAAATTGAAAAAAAGGGCCCCAGAACAGTTCCCTGTGGTAACAAGACTGGTAGTAATATATTTGAGTGTGCACATACATGCCCAACACATGTAGACATGTGTGTGTGTGTGCGTGCATGCATGCATGCCCCCTTCCCCCATGTTTTTACTTGTTCGTAAATTATTGAGTGAGTATATCAAGATTATATTGTTTATATGTTTACTGACTGGTTGTAAAAATATGAAACTATGTACCCTACAAGGAAGGGTTGTACTGATAACATTTAAAAATTGTGTGGTTAAAAGTTGAGAGGAGAGTATCATAAGTAACACAAACGAAACAAAAACAGAGGGGGGAAAAGGATGGATAGACAAGCGGACGGACAGAGAGACGTGACTGACTGCTTGAAATATAGAAAGTGGCAGGTTTTTTTTCTGTTTGTTTTGAATCCTTTGGCTTATTGTCAACTGGCTGTGAACTGTTGATCTGGAGTGAGAGGAAGCAGATACACACACACATCATTAGGCAACAGAAGCTGCTAGGGGTGACCTAGTAAACAAGAGACGTGCACACACACACACACAAAAACCATATGTACTTGTTGTGTCAGAGGAGTAAGGGGCGTGATGATCAATGGACAGTCAATGTGTCTGTTAGTCAGTGCTAGTTGGCAGAACTTAGTAGTGTCCGAACTGGTGGCATGGGCGGTGTGATACAATAGTGTCTGACTTGGGACCAATGCAGTGTCACAGCATTTGACAACATGAAGGAATTCCAACTGAACATAGCATGCTGTGTGTGTGTGTGTGTGTGTGTGTGTGTGTGTGTGTGTGTGTGTGTGTGTGTGCGCGCGCGCGCGCGCGCGTGCGTGCGTGCGTGTGTGTGTGTGACATGAAAAAGAAGAAACAGAGACTGCAAGTTTGATTTTGTACTTCAGTATATAAGAAATATAGGGATAGAATTGTTTGGAAAAAGAAAAAGAAAAAAAAAAAACCTCACTTCTAGTTTGACACAAAGCTTGAGATGTATGTCTTGTGGTGTGTGTGTGCACCTTCTGAAGTTCAGCTGTACCAAACTGGCAGTGTTCGTCACATTATGCATTTGGGCACATAAAGCCTGAAACAAATCTGATCAGATGCGTTTGTTGCTATACACTGAGTAGAGGCTTGTATCTAACGTGTGTACTAGTTACATGGGGAAAGGTAATTACTCGGAAAGTGCCACCGTGAGTTAATTTTGCACTTTGTGTGTGTGTTTTTTATTGTGTTGATTTTGTCTGATCACTTTCTTACATTCTTTCAAGCCGTTTCTTTTTTTCTGTAGGAAAATAGGCACAGTTTTTTTCATTAATAAGTGAATGTTTCCATCGTAATCCGGTTGTCAGAATTAACTGAAAAGAAATATGTTTTAAAATAAGGTGTATGTATGTAGTCCAAAAATGAATGTGTGCTTTATATATAGTAAGCATGTAATCTACATTCTGACTGATTTTCAAATGAAGGATATGGGCACAATGAAATTATTTCTTTATATGAAACATCTGGCTAATGATTTTAATTCACAAAAAGCGATTAGTGAGATGAATGATAAACATGGTTATGAATGGACAGTATAATTTTTATTTAATTCTATACTTATGGTACTTACGAAATGGGTTCGTAATCACACATACACGCATGCATGCATGCATGCACACACGCACACACACACGCACGCACACACACACACACACACACACGCACGCACGCACGCACGCACGCACGCACGCACGCGCGCGCGCACGCACGCACGCACGCACGCACACACACACACACGCGCACACACACACACACACACACACACACACACACACATACACACACACACACAGAAGCTAAGAGGTTGTTGAGTGTTTGTGGTTTTACAATTTAATAATAAAATGTAGATATTGAGGGTTGGTAGTTTTTATTATTTAATAATAGAACACAAATATTGTGCAATAAATGTGAAGCTTGACTGGTTAGTTGACTGGTTTAGATATGGGGTTGATTTTTGAAAAAGAAATATTACTGTGCATTAAAACTCCTCATGAAAAAAAAAAGATAAATGTCAATTTGATACAGGTTGAGGGGTATGTTTCATGTATATGGTCTTGTATAGTCATATTTTGATAGACAGTTGATATCGTTGATGCTTCTTAATCTGGATGTCAGAAAAAAAAGAGAGTAATATCTGGATGTCAGAAAAAAAAAGAGTAATATTAAAAATGGATGTTATTATTTAAGATTAAAGACAATAACGACCAACCAACCAGAAGGTTTATCTGTAATGTGTGAACAATTTATTTACAAGCCTCCACATCTTTGTCTTTCTCTCTGTCTTCTTCTCCCCTCTCTTTCCTCTGCCTCCTGTACCATCCCCCCCTAAATGAATTTGACAACATGTGTATGGATCGATGTTATACACCATTGATTGAATTTTGCATTTGATAAGTCATAAGATAAGTTATTAATATGTTTGAGTAATCTGAAAAATGAGGATTACTTTTAAAGAAAAAAAATGCAGATGATATCTGAAAAAAAGCTTATAACCTAAATATTATGAAGTAGATATGGTTGTGAGATTTGTGATCATCAGATCAGTGGGCTGAAGTTGGTAATGTAAACCTTGGTATTTGTGTATTACATTGAAAATGTGTTTAAACTGGAAAAAACTGTATTGTCAAACTTGAACGAAGTATAATTTTAATATCCGTTATGATTATTAGATGATGATGACAGTGATGATAATACGAATCAATACGATTGTCTGACTATAAAACGTATAGACATGGGGTTGCTCTGTTTTAATTTGTGTATTTATTTATTTATTTATTTATTTATTTATTTTACATTTAAATGTATCTTTAAACTTTTTTTTTTTTAAGTGTGTCAGTTTACTTCAGATTGTGACCTGTGCCTCATGTATATGATCTTGTATCTTATTTCTTATTTCATTGATAGCAGATATTGCTGAAGTTTCTTTATATGGATGTTTTGAAAAAAAAAAAAGGTTTGTAAAATCAGACGTGGTATAAAGGAAAAAAACAAACAAACACTCAGAACAAGGGAAAAAACGAAACACATCATACTGGTGTGTACCCTGAAATATTGAAGTAAAGAACGTTATGTACTATTCAACTGCTTAACAAAGCAGACTAAGTGTATGGCTATAGTAAAATATAATAAGTAAAATAGCTGGCTTACTCTATAGACGTAGTAAAATATGTATGACTATGTAAATTAGCTGGTTAGTTAGTGAAGTATTTTGAATTACTTTATATGTCTGGTTAATGGCAAGAAAAGTGCTGTGTGAACACAAATGGTAAAATGTTGAGTAAATTCTGTATTTGATAAGTTATATAGGTGGTTTCAAAAGAAAGTGACTGAGGGTGGAAACTGTAGCAAAATTTAAAAAGAGAAGGGGTTAGTTACCTTAAAGGACTCGGACAAACAGAGTACATACAGTATATAGATGGGTTGAATGAATAATAAAACAGACAGTAGTTAACGAAAAAAAAGTGCAGATGATATCTGAAAAATGGTTTCAAACATTGGTGTTGTGAAAAATAGATGTGAAAAGTGTGATTTTTGTACGAATGGTTTCAGACATCAGACTACTAAATGATTATGAGATGTGTGTGTCCTCTTTCAGCATCTGGAATTTTCAGGCTGCTACTGTTTAATCCACTATATGTACTTGACTGGTTAATCCACTACACAAGGATGGGAATGCTACAGTATGATTGTGAGATTTGGGATCATCTTATCAGTTGGATCAAGCTGGTAATGCAAACCTTATTATTGTATATTGCTTTGAAATAGTGAAAAACCACATTGCCATAAACCCGAGTGAAAAAATGATTATAATATTAATTATAATGATTATATGATGATGACAAAGATAACTATTAAAGTACAGGTAGAAAAAAATCATTTGATTGGGTAAATATGTGGAAACTGGGGTGTTTTTTGTTCGTTTTGTCTTTTGATTGAAATATCACTTGAAACTTGTTAGAAAAAACAGGCGAGTGTCAATACAATTCAGATGTATTACTTTGTACTGTCGTATTTCATCGATAATAGATTTTTAAAAGATTTCTGATCTGAAGGCTTGAAATAAAAGAAAAGAACTTTGTAAATTTGGAAGTGACAGGTTAATATAATTCTATGGTGTACATGTAATACAATGGAGCATATTACATTACTTACGAGTGATGATAGTGCTAGAGTAACTGGCAAGCCAAATGTTCCAGCACGGAAGTAAGTGAAAAATTGCTTAGTGATGACTGTGGTCAATAGTTGTCCTGTTAAGCCCACCTGTTTAAAATGGATAAATTAGATTCAAGCTGTGTTTGAAGAACCTTATAACAAACGTTGAAATTGTTCTTTTGTTGATCTATGTAACATTATAAGAAAATAACAACAACATCTAAACCACTAAACAATGTTCAAATAACACGAAGTTACCTGACGTCTTCTTTCCGTAGATAAAATCTAATAGTCTCAAATGCATTTGACAAAAAGTAGAAAGTGAAATATTAGTAAAGAAAATGTCCTGACGAAAGCCTGATTTTCAAATGAAAACAAGAAATGGTATGCTGCATTAAATGTAAAGTTTCTTCTTTTTCTTTGTTTCTTGATAATATAATCTATAGATATATAATTTTCTGCATCAATAACTAACAAAGAATGTGACCCCTCCTCCAACCACAACCCCCTCCCCCCCACCCCCAGCGCCATCCGTCTCCCCCCCTACCCCCACCGTTTTTCTCCCCATCTCCTTCCTTGCCTCCCCGTCCTCTCCTGCCCCAACCCCTCTCTCCCCCCATCCCCAGCCCCATCCATCCCCCCCTACCCCCACCCTTTTCTCCCCATCTCCACCCCCCCGTCCTCTCCTGCCCCAAGCCTGCCTCTGTGGGGGACCCCATCTCCACCCTCCCTGTCCTCTCCTGCCCCAAGCCTGCCTCTGTGGGGGACCCCATCTCCACCCTCCCTGTCCTCTCCTGCCCCAAGCCTGCCTCTCTGTGGGGGACCCCATCTCCACCCTCCCTGTCCTCTCCTGCCCCAGGCCTGCCTCTGTGGGGGACCCCATCTCCACCCTCCCCGTCCTCTCCTGCCCCAAGCCTGCCTCTGTGGGGGACCCCATCTCCACCCTCCCCGTCCTCTCCTGCCCCAAGCCTGCCTCTGTGGGGGACCCCATCTCCACCCTCCCCGTCCTCTCCTGCCCCAAGCCTGCCTCTGTGGGGGACCCCATCTCCACCCTCCCCGTCCTCTCCTGCCCCAAGCCTGCCTCTGTGGGGGACCTTCCCAAATTTTTCAGTTTGTACAGGTGATGATAGATGGAACTCTTGACATCTTGCATATTTACCCTGTTCCGTTACAATTTCTTTTCTTAATTACCCCCCCCCCCCCCCTCCTTTTTCAGTATTAAAGTTTCATGATTGTGTGCAGTACTACGATTATCAGGTTTTGTGCTCAGGAAGTTGTATTTTCAACACGCTGAGAGAGGAGAGAGAGAGAGAGAGAGAGAGAGAGAGAGAGAGAGAGAGAGAGAGAGAGAGAGATGTGTTGAACCTCGTCAAACACATAAACATTGCTTTGCGTGTTGACTGACAAGTGAGAATATGTTACAAAATTGCAAATGATATTAGTAATGAATAGATAGTGACTGGGTAAGGACGTGGGGGAAAAATGGATGGAGATGAAACAAGTACACTACATAATACTTGAAATCTGAACTTCTGCATGAATAACTACTGTGCCTAATGTATGGGTAGCTCTTAGAGATTTTATCATGACTGGTAGTAACAGTTGCTACACTTGGGAATGGTATGCAAGTTAATGAAACTAAAGGAACATAATAAGTATCTGAAAATGATATAAACACTTTCCAGTGAATACCGTTTGGCTCTCAAATGAGGTTCTTGCCTGTGGAAACAAGTTGTATGGATTACTGATACAAAATCATGATCATGGACATAACGTACATGTGATACTTAGATTACTTCAGCTCACACTTTGAGTTCTGTTTTCAAGATAAAGGCTCTGGATGATACGTTATTAGAGGTTCTTGACAGTTACAAGTAACCTCCCCTCTCCACCCCACCCCACCCACACAGTTCTACCCAGGTGCTAATATTCATGACTATTTCCATGATAAAGCTTAATCTTCATGGAAATCAGGCTGTCATTTATACATTTAACTGGGATGAGGGGAGGGGGGGGGGGGGGGGGGGGGGGGGGGGGGGGGGGGCGAGTCTTAAAAATAAGGAAAGTATCTGTGAAATATTGTTGAAGTAGACAGGTGATTGTACATATTATATGTGGGTTTATAAACCAGGCAATGTACATGGATGCATTGATATTGGGTGTGTAATTCAAATGGAGAATGAGTAGATTTGAAAAAGATACTATGAAAATACCATTATTGAATGGTTTATGATATAGATTGCAGATGGTGTAAAGTTAACAATAACTTTGGAGAATACTAGGCCCTGGCTAGACACAGATTGAAGAAGAAAATTTGAGCAGGTAATATCTGAAAAGTGTCTTCAAACAGATTCTATGAAATAAGTGTGAAGTGGATGTAAATAACTGGGTTCAAACAAAACTAAGACGGTGATATGGCTTGTGGTGGTCACCATAAAAAGGATTCAAACCTGGATGCCTAGTCACTTCGGTGGTACAAAGTGGTGCCTCTACCATGCCACCATATTTGGGACAACAAATATTTAACATCCGATACAGGGACACACACACACACACACACACACACGCACACACACACACACACACACACAGACACACAC
>JADBJO010027641.1:0-21095 GCA_016801955.1 Conus betulinus
AAAAGAATAAATACCAGGTAAGAAGGAAAAAAACGGAGAGACGAGTATTATTAGTAATAAACAGAGAAAAGGGAGAAGGTGGGAAAGGATAAACGAAGAAACAAAAAAAAATGAAAACAAAAAAAGAGAGGAAAAAAAAAAAAAACAAAACAAAAAGTAAGGGGGAAAGGGGAAGGGTGTGTGAAAAAAGGAAAATACGTTTGGCAATCTTCCTGTTTTCAAACATGAATTGAATGTGCTTAAACAATCTGAATGATAGAATCATAGAAATATTTGGCTATACGCTAAAATCCTTTTGCCCTCATACTGAATGGATGCCATGACACTTATGAAATGGGGTTTTCATAAAAAAAATCGCTTACCCATGATAGAAGCATTCATGGTATACCGTAACCAGCCATCTTATTAATAAAGTCTATGATGGGGGGAAACTGTATCAAAAGCTTTCTCTCAGATCAAGGTTAACTGCATCTACAGGTACTGTGTCATTTAAACATGACTAAACCAGATCATTTTAATTGTAACAACTAGTTATTCAAGTGAAAAAGCATTTGTGTTATATAAACATTGCATTTCACATGGTGCGGACCCACATTCACTGTGAGATTATGACTGTTAACCATTTGAACAAAAAAAAAAAGTGAGAATCAGTTGCATAGTATGTTTTAATGTTTCATAACAAATTTGGTTTAAATAATTCCCGAGAAAAAGGAGGGATGTCGTGTTTGGTTATGAGAGGGAACAAGAACTTATTTATTGTGGAAAATAGTTTATTAGATGCTGGATTAGATTTCTTGGGTAAACAAATGGAGTGGTGACTCTAGAAAACGTTGGTCTGAACCTGCTGCTCAGGCGCGAATGAATTAGGGGCGCCTCCGTAGAAGTTAGATCAATATAGAGTTAAGGCCAGGACAAACCACAGAACACAACAGGATGCCCCATCGCCCCAGTCTCTCGTTCTCTCTATCTTCTCTCTCCCCCTCTCTCTCTCGCTCTCATCAATCACGGATAAATCAACCCTTTCGTTCCTGATAATTAGTTTGTTGTTTGCATTCATTTCGGCATGAAAAAGTCATTCTGTGTGGAAGAAACAAAGCACTCCTTGCTGTGTTTTTGGTCTATCACACGCTTTTTTGGATCTGATTGATTGGATGAATCAAAAAGTAAAATGAAAGACATGACACATCAACCAAGCAGCTAATATGATAAGCTACTTAGAAACTAACCAAACGAAGCAGTCAACACTTTTACAAACTAGGTGTCTAGTTAAATATACAGGACCAATGACATTTGGCTAATCTTTTGCTGGTATACACTGATCACCTTTATTTTCTTCCCTCTTTTTAATGACAATGTACCCAATGGGGAGAACTGGAGGCAGTTAACAGATTACTCCACACAATCTCCTTCCTCCAACTTTTACCCCCTACCCCCCCCCCCCCCACCCCCCCTTAACCCGATGACGGTTTGCATTGTTCTAACAGATGCAAATAATTGGTTTTGTTGCTGAGTTTACTGACCGACCGTCTCTCCAAACCATACGTCATAGTTAGATAACTTTGTCTTTGTTCGTTTATACCAGAAACAGGAAACCAGAATCTGAGCGAACAACAAAGGATCAGAGCCTGAGCAGGCATCCACCTGGTGGCCCACCTGTTATCCGTGACACCTGGAAGTGAAACTTTTCCTGAGGGTGAGCCATGATTGCAGACATGAAACCGTGGCCAGCAGCTTGAAGGAGACAACTCTGTGGATGGGAAGCCATCTGAGGCAAACAGCATTGCATCATCAAGGAAGCTGGACTCCATGTCTGAAGAGGCGATGGATGACAACAGCATCATCATCAGGAAACTGGAACTCCAGTCTGAAGAGGCGAATGGATAAACAGCATTCATCATCAAGGAAGCTGGACTCCTATGGTCTGAAGAGGCCAGATGACAACGACCAAGAACCTGTTCTGTCTCCACTGCTGTCGTCACATAAACACGGTGTCTGCCATCCAAGTCCTGTCCCGCGCCGTGCAGAAAGACCATACTTCTCATCCACAGGAAGGTAGGCACCCTCCAAACCAATCTGCTAAGGATAGCATTCTTTTCCAATGAGAGAACTCTGAACAGTATTTCCCCCCTTTTAACTCAGTTTTGTGGCTCAGTCTTCTGTACTCGTTGCATCTCTGTCTGTCTGTCTCTCTCTCTCTTGTGTATATACACATGTGTACGAACAAGAAGTGAGAAGGGGAACAGCCTTTGCAATGGATGGGTGGCTCACGCATGTGTAGTATGGCATGTTGGGGCCCGGGAGGGAGAAAACGCAATACGTAGAACAGATACACCAAACTTCAGTTTGTATAGACATCAAAAGGACACAATGCATGAAATAACCTATACACAGCCTGTGTATTTGCTAGATCAGTGGCATAGATATAGACCTGACACATCAGCACTTAACACTGTCAGTATGAGACCTGGGCTTATGTCGTGTTGACTTAGGTCAAAACAGATAAAGTTTACATACTGTCACAAAAATGTGCCCCATCTCTTATGTCCCCAGCAATGACTTGAGATTTGGATTGCCTATATAAATTTGTTCTGGTTAACATCTTCCTCCTGTTTGGGCAGGAGCCCAGCTACCCATTGACGACCTCCTGGGACGTTCCACCACCACAACACGGCAGGCACAGTGGACTGAATGTGGCAACACAGCAACAGCAACCATTGGGGACAGCTCACCAGGATCTCCAGACTGGCGACCATTTCTATGTGCACAACTGGTTCTAGGCCGCAACAGGATCCAGGACTTCTGACAGCCTGACCCACACTGTGTCACTGCCAACCCAACATAACCTGGTGTATGCTGTCCTGCCAGGTGGCCCAGAGAGGGTTATCAACCAAAGAGAGACCTCCTCCTAGCCGCCAATCTCCCAGATGAGGAACCAGAGCCTTTGCCATGGCAACAACCTGTACCTTTTCTGTTGATGCCTTGGATACTGACTCCGAAGAAGGATGATGTTGTTGCCGTCACCCATGTCTGAGGGCACAGGAACCAACTGGTGCCTGATCCCCCACATCTTCCAGCTGATGTTCTCCCTCCGCCAGCCCCAGTGCCCGCTCCATGGAGATAACAACGCCTCAAGAATGAGGTAAGGCTTTGGTTGAGCAAAGACTGAGCATAACGTACATGCAGGTTACCCTGCTACCCATAGACTGATATCATGACTCCCGATTACGCAATTACGGCATGATTTTCGTGCTATTTCTTCTTCTTCTGCGTACGCAGGCAGATACACTGCGGATACTCCCTATATGGGACAGACAAGTATTTAATCCCAACTACCCTACAAAGAGAGTAGAGTTTTTTGTGTATGACCGTTTTTTTATCCCGCCATTAAGGCAGCCATACTCCTCTTTGGGGAAATTTTCATGCTATATATATTAATTTTTTTTCCCCATGGTTACTTACTCATGTTTGCTTTTAGTTTACTACATTTTCATTCAGATAATTTTTGTTCCAAGCCCATGCTGACTAACTCCATAGCCGACGCTTGGCTCAGATGCACAAGTGCATAACATTCTGGCATGATGTGTCAGAGCATAATCCGGTAGGTGTCCATGCCATCTATCCCCCTAAGTTCAAATTCCTGTACTGTGTCGAGCCACTGGGGGGTTCCCACCCCAGAATTAGCATAATTTGCATCACAGATGTTGGGGGGGGGGTGGGGGGGAGCGATGTGTAGAGTTGGGAGAGAAAGGATGGTTATGGAGTAAGATATATGTATAGGGGGACAGGTGGTATGCTAATACATTAAGAGAATGTGATCTCATGATGGAAAGAAACGAAACGAGTGAATTTGAAAGCAGCTTTCCATTAACCCTTTCACCGCCAGATGTTCTGTTTTGCATGAATCTCCTTCGCCAACCCTTTTTTGCCCCAAACTAATTTCTTCATACCAGCATGTGTGAAACGCATATATCTCAGGAACTAGAATATCAATTTTCATTTTTTGTTTTTTTTAATGGAGGGGAAAAAGTGTATTTTTGTAATGTTATAATACATTAGTAATGGTAAGTCCGAGAGAACTATTTCAAATTTTTTAGTACGTTTCAAGTAAAAAAAAAAAGCAAAATAAAATTTTGAATGTTATCTTTCATTTCAACATGAAAAGAAGTCAGCATGCCAACAAACTCAGAAGCAAGGAAGGAAAAATACTCCACTCACCAAATGAAGGCCAGGAAAGTATGTAATATCCATCAGAAGAATGAAAAATACAGCCTCAAAACCACATACTCCAAATCAGAAAAACTGGTGATAGCAAGTGCACAACAGACTATAGGCAAGTATCAAGTTTGTGAGTCATGTCCAGGGTTCAGTTTTCAGACAGAATGAAAGAAAAGAATTCTACAAACTACAAATGACACTATATTTCTACTGTCTGTGCTGTGATGCAGAAAAGCAATCACACACCACACACAGAGTTAGACAAAGAGGGAAAATAGTACATCCACACATACACACACACACACACACACACACACATACATCAAACACCTCATTCACACCACACACACACCCACACACACACCCACACCACACCACACCACACACACAACACAACACAACACAACATGCTCACACACCACACACACACACACCACACTTCTTACACCAAAAGGGAATAGCACACACACACACACACACACACACACACACACACACACAGAACTTATGCCCCACTGATACACAACATGAAAGAAAGAAAAAGAAAGGAAACACACACAACACACACCACACACACACACACACACACACACACACATCTTTCGTTCTCACTTTTGAAAGCAATAACTTTATGAAACAAAGTCCACTCATTTGCCTGTTTGCCTCTGTAACCTGGGGAAACCATTCTCCCAGTCAACTTTTCTCTGGCTGGCCTAGTTTGCTGTTGGTGCACACCTCTGCCACGTGTCCACTCTGCCATGCTCCCTTAGATCTTGACACCTTTGTACCCCAGCTGTGCTCGCAGTCACTTGTCCTCTGAGCCCTCCATGTTTGTCCAGACCATTAGGCCTACACTTTCTGTCGTCTCACTCACACTACTATCAGTGTCAGTGTGTGCTGGCGATGAGCCAACGCACGCAAGCCCGCGGTGCACCAGCCAGCCTTGCCCCCTTTTGTTTACCACGTGTGCAACTGGGTCAGCCACGTTTTGTTCCGACTCGGTTGACCTTTTGTTGTCCGATAATGTATCCAGGTCACCATCTGGGTGCTCTTGATCCAAATCAGCATTAACTCAACATTTACAGCACCTGATCTGTAGTAAATGTACAGTGAGCCGAGTGCCTGAAGTGCTTTGTTGTGACGTCATAGTGAATGAAAAACTTATCAACAGAAATGGATAAAAACCACTAAGTGAACCCGCTCTGACAAGCTAAATGGCTGTGAAGCATGCATCAGTGAATACCGGAACTATCATGGTTATCGCCCAGGCTTTCTATCTTGTCAGGTTCGAGAGTGAAAGTATCGGGAGTTAGGTCACCCTAGTTGGTCGCCAAATGGGCGACGTTGGTGGTGACCCACGTTGTCGCCAAACGCGACGTGGGTGGCGTAAGGGTTAATAGGTTATCTTCTATTGTGGGAAGTAAATGTGGACATAGCCCAACAAGCCCTGTGAGAAGTTCAAAGCATGGAACAGGGATTTTTTTTTTTTTTTTTTTTGCCTCTTTGACACGTATTGTCCCATGGCCACATAGGCACCTCTGACTGACCTCTCATTTGCTGTGCAGACATGACGAAGACTTAACTCCAGGAGTTCGATTCCTGTGTCAGGCAGCCAAGGATTTCAGCACCTCATGCCTTGATGCCTGAATACGCTAGTGGTCTGCTGATCCCGTTTTCCTGTGTGCACCTCTTCCTCCTCAGGCACGTGGGCATCTGTTGCTGAACCACTGATAAGGCGCCAAGGACCCACACCCTCTGTGCGTGTGCGTTACTGATTCAGCCGAGAGAAAAATCTTGGAAGAAATCAAGAAATGAAACAATCTCAGTGTGTGTATCCTTTTGGCATTTCTCCTGTGAAATTGTACCGATCCAGTCTGTGTGGTATATGAAATGGATGTGCTCATCTTCATTGCCGGCATACAGATTTGTGGACTTGGTAGGATATTTACGTTACTGTGTGACTTTCTGGGTGTTGTATCATACATCCATAACATGTGTGATGGGCTTTGTGGATGATTTTCTCAGTTGAATGAAGTATAGTTTGACATGTTTAAGGGGGCTAAGAATATTGTTTCACATCACACTTCCCATCTTCCATCTGCTATTCCATTTCATTGTGTTCCCTGTTTTCATCCATTCACCTGGATCAGCCCCCAGCCCCAGTTCCAAAAAGAAATCTGAGTGCAGTCCCAGTTCTGCTCCATCTATGGAAATGTGTATTCTTCCATATTTCCACAGTTCATGAGATACCGATATTGATATTGGGCTTGTTTGTAATCTATTTCATATCCTTAGACAATCCACTTGGGGCTGTTTAAAACACCACATACTTACTTGTTTTGATAAGGACTCCACCAGCAGGTGTACACAGCTTATCTGGTGTACACAGCAGCTAATTTTTAGGAAAGAGGGTGGGGAAACTGGGAGAAAGTAAATAAAACGACAAAAAGTCATGGCTAGAAAATTTAAAATATGCGTCACTGCCTCAGAAAATGGGGCTGGAAATGTGCAGATATGGGAAGAAGATGAACAAGATGAGAAGGATGGTCAGTGAAGTGGTACACAGCAGTAATGAAGAAAGATATATATTCATGGAAGGAGGTGGAAAATAGAAACAGTGGACAGAAGAAGAGAGAAGTATGCTGAGGAAAGATAACTGGAGAAGATCGCTCATTGGGAAATTGAGGCCAGATGTGAAGATATTGATTAAAATGATATGGGTCGCAAAGCTTTTAGAAAGTGAAAAGGACATAAGTTGGTGTCCACTCTCCAGTGTCTGTTTGCCTCTGTAATTTTCATGTATTATTTGTGACAGTAACATACTTTTCATTACCTTTTGCCCCTTTTTTTTCTTCTTGAAAAAATCAATGAAATGCCAGGTGTTTGTAGCACAGCCTAATTTTATAATTCCTTAATATATCAACAGTTTACCCTGTGAATCACATGCAGAGATGCTGTTTGTTTCCTTTTCAGTCAGTATTATTTTTTTTTCTTTTTTTTTTGTGGTGATCTGGCTTTTTTTTTTTTAATGCAACAATTTCTTGTTTGTGATATTGACAGACCAGAAAAGGCTTTGTTTTTGTGGGCTGGATTATAATGATTAGAGCTCAAAAAGAAAAAAAAAAAAGAAAGAAAAGAAGAGAATGAAAACTTGAAGGCTGTGTGTTGTTGGGGGTATAATCAACAAAATGAAAATGAAGGATTCCAACCAGTTTTCTTTCTTGTCCTGTCCTCTCATTTCATCCCTTGTTTTCCCACCCCTCTTTCCATTTTCCTTCCGTGCTTCCATTGTCTACCTGACTGGTTTTCACTGTCTACCCGAACCATTCCCATTTTCCCTTGCTGACCCTGATCCTAATCGGTCCAGTCCTTACTTTTGTTTTCTTTGCCACCACCACCTCCTTCTTGTTCCCTTCCCACCCCTCCCTCCATGTTTCTACCTCATCACATCCACTTCTGTTCATTTCTTTCCACGTCTCTTATCCCAAATTTGGCCACTGTAACCCAGTGTCACATATCCTAGCTTTCCCTCACTTATCTTCCTGCTCGCTCACGCGAGCGCACACACACACACACACACACACACACACACACACACACACACACAACACAACCCTCCCTCCCTCCCTAAACCTCTGCCTCTTATTTCCAGCATTGTCAGTCATGGCTACCCCAACTCATTCCCCATTTCATTTTCCCATCCATTTTTTTTTTCATAAAAGTGGGAACATAAACTGGAATGGCCCCATGCCTTGTCACTGCCATTGGTTGTAGACTCGCTTTCCTGCCATGCCCATGTCTTCGTATCCTGACCCACCCACCAATACCCTACCCGCTGTCACACCTTGTGAGACTGTAGACTGTCTTCCCTGCCATGTCCATCTCTTTTCTATTCCAAATGACCAGTGCTAGGTAGTGTCAGACATTCATGGCTATGTCCTCATTGTTTTCCTTCCTGTCCTAACATGGTCATCCCAATCCATGGTCATATCTTCTGAGGTCTAGGCTCCATTCACTGCCATCGTCCATCTCTTTCTAGTCTAAACGACCTCCCCTACCCATTGTCATACCTTTTGACCTCATAGACTGCCTTCCCCTGTTATGTTCCATCTCTAATCGTAACTGACCACCCTATGCCACTGTCACACTCTGTGTGCGGTGTGTGTGTCTGTGGGGGTGGGTGTGTTGGTGTGATGTTCATGTTGAAAAGGCCGATCTTTTCTTGAGAATGAACTCCAGTTCCTGCAGCGCTCTGTCCAAAACCCTCCCCTTTATTTCCATTTGTTCGCTTCCAGTTTAATCTCGTATTTCATTTTTCTTTCCATTTCATTCCATGTGCCTTATTCGATTAACATGCAAACAGACCCTCCGACATCTACTCCCTGTCTCATCTCTTTTCCAATCTCCTCGTCTCATTCTTGAGCGTAAATGCACTTCTCCATACGCACACTGTGTGTCACAAGTCACTCCCTTTACCATCTATAACTTCTCCTTTTCCCTCACTTCTCCAGTTCTCCTGGCTGTTTTTATCTCAATGGCAAAGCTTCAGCTGCTTTTTTCCTGTTTTGTCACCTCCACAGATTCATCTGTGGCATTTCCTTCTGATTCCAACTTGTGGTCTATCCTGTTTCTGTGTCCTCCAGAGTTCATCATTAGCATTTCCTTCTGATTCCAACAGTCAGTTTTACCATTGTCACCATCCCTTCTGCTGCTTCTGCCCCCTTCCTCTTCCACACCTTATGGCAGTCTTCATTGTTAAGTCCCTTTGAGCTTGAAGTCACTGGTTATTTGCAATATATTGCTGCTTTTCTATCCATTCACACGTTGAACTAAAGATGTGTCAATATACTCTCTTCTAGCTCTCTCTCTTGATTTTTACCAACCATTTCCACAGCTGTTCCAACACATTCTGCTCAAAACCATTTGCATTCCAGTTCCTCTTGTAATCGTGGTTATGCCACTTTCCTGTTTTTACATCTTTTTGCTGCTTCTCATCTTTCAGTAATTTTTCGCTGCGGTATTTTTTTTTTTTTTTCAGTGTTCCAATCGACCTTCCAGCTATCCCTTTCATGTCTTTAAATTATCTTCTCCCAAAATTGGCACTTTTCCCACAAATGCTTGGTATACAAATCATTCTTTCCCATTTTCTTTTACTTGCATTCGGTGTGCTACTTCCCCTTTGACAAAACTGTTTTCCTTGTCCCATGTTTATATGTTTTTTTTAGTGATTCCCATTCCCCAAATCGCAAAGCTTACTATTCTTACCTAGTGTAGCACCACTACTTTTTTGTGTTTTTCTTTAGCTCAATGTGGTTTTCTTAGATTTCATTTCCCTTATATTCTGCATGCTTCTTGATATATTCACATCTCTTCTGTTATCAGAGTTAGGAGCCAAAATACCACTGACCATAGAATACAGAATGGAAATTTATGCATTATTTGATAGGCAGGAGAAAACCAGACACATGATTTTTTCAGCAAATTTATCTTCTCCAGAACTCAGAAATATGACATAAAAATGCACAAAACTATGCAGATAGCAGTCCGCTTCTTTCATTTGGGGGGAGGAGGGGGTGTGTTTTATCACTGTCACAAACCTTTTGTATGCCATATGTAGGAGGGACTTGGGTGGTTGAGCGCACCACTTATTTCCCAGCTCCATGGCAGTACCTCCCCTCCCACCTTTCTGCAGCCGTTCCATTTTGTTCTTCAGGAAACAAAGTTTTTGCTTAAATTTGCAAATTTTCACCTTTTGGACCATTTTGAATCTTGATTTCAAAGCTGTCACCGTTGATCTCCTATGTACATGTAACATTTAGCTAGGAATGAGGAGGGGTGCACCACTTCTTTGTCCCAATGGCAAAGTTTCACTCTTTCCTGTTCTGTGTCCTCCAGTGTTCATCTGTGGTATTTCCTTCTGATTCCAACAGTCAGTTTTTACCGTTGTCACCATCCTTTCTGCTGCTTCTGCCCCCTTTCCTCTTCCACACCTTATGCAGTCTTCATTGTTAAGTCCCTTTGAGCTTGGGGTCACTTCTTGATATATTCACATTTGTGTTAGGAGCCAAAATACCATTGAACACACAATACAGAGTGGAAATTTATGCTTTATTTGATATGCAGGAGAAAACGGACACATGATTTTTCAGCAAATTTATCTTCTCCAGAAATCACAAACATGACATAGAAATGCGTGAAACGTGAAACAGTATTCCCAAACTGTATGGATTGCAGTCCGCTTCTTTCATTTTGGGGGAGGAGGGGGGGTGTGTTTATCACTGTCACACCTTTTGTATGCCATGCAGTACCTCCCCTCCCACCTTTTCTGTGGCCGTTATATTTTGTTCTTCAGGAAACTCAAAGTTTTTGCTTAGATTTGGGGAACTTTCACCTTTTGGACCCCATTTTGAATCTTGAAATTGAATTCAAAGCTGTCACTGTTTATCTCCTATGCAACATTTAGCTAGGAGTGAGGAGGAGGAGGGGTGCACCATTTCTTCCCAGCTCACTGCAATATCAGCTTTGCATCCACAGCAGTTCCTAAAGGACATTGATAACCTTGAAAAGATTCAGAAGAGAGCAGCACGGTTCGTAACAGGGAACCATATCAGAGAGAAGGGGAATACTAGGAAGAACATGAGGAAATTAGAATGGCAACCCTTAGAAGAGAGATACAAAAGTTGACTGCAGGGTTCGTGGTGAAAATGAATATAAAATAAAGTTTATAAAAATCTTTTGGTAGTAGTTGAACCCCTTGGAAAATAGGTTACTGACGTTTCAAGCCATAGGCCCGTTGTCAAAGTGAAGAGAAGAGAAGAGGACAGTGTAGACAGGAAAGCCCATGTGAAAATTGGGTGAGAACATCTACTCTTGAGGTATGCCACACTGACACATTGGGGAATTGCTGGAAGAGTCCGTAGTTTGACCAAAGCAGTGCCGAAGAAGACTGAAGAGGAAGAAGGCATGACAAAAGAGTTGGTAGAAGGTAAGTGTTGGGTCGCAGTCCAAGGTAGCAGGTGAAACCAACAAAGGAAGATACAAAAGTTGACTGCAGGGTTCGTGGTGAAATGAAATAAAAATAAGTTTATATGGCTTGAAACGTCCGTAACCTATTTTCCGAGGGGGTTCAACTACCACCAAAAGGTTTTTTATAAACTTTATTTTTATTTCATTTTCACCACGAACCCTGCAGTCAACTTTTGTATCTTCCTTTGTTGGTTTCACCTGCTACTTTGGACTGCGACCCAACACTTACCTTCTACTAGTTCTGTACGGCTGTGGAACTCACTGCCGGGTGCCATCAAGATTGCACAAATGCAGTCTCATTTAAAATCAAATTGATACGACAGTCTTGAGATCTGCATATTGACTGATTTTTTTCTATTTTAACTTGCCCAGATATTTTATGGTTACCTGGGCCTGAATCTGGCCATTGCTTTTAACTTTTTGAATATCGTGTGCGACCCCTTGTTGCCAAATTTTGCTCCAGGGGCCAACAGGCTGAGTCGCATTTTTATTTTATTTTTTCATCTCCAACCCTTCAAGTGGTCCAATGTCTTCTTCAGCAGTCCTGCGACATCTGCACAGAAAACACAGTGAGTTAGCATTTGCCCCCCCAAATGTTGCCCCTGTGAATAACACACACACACATCCCCTCCCTGCACCCTTCCCCTCCCTGTTCCCCTTTTCTTCCCCTTCTTTCCCTCCTCTCCCATCTCAATGTCCATAGACACATGCACACCCACTCATCTCACATTCAGCTCTTCTCTCTGTCTACTGTCTGTAGTCATCCTGAGACACCTATGTAGAAAACACAACAAAGGTAATGCAGAAATCCAACAATATCTTTGTAAATAACCACACACACACACATGCACACACACACACATGCACACGCACGCACAACCACACACACACCTACCTGATCTCATCACCAGCCCTCCAAATAGTCCTAGATCGTCCTCAGCTGTCTTGGAACACCTTCACAGAAAACAGAATGAGTTAGTATATGTCCCCAACAATGCTGCCCCTGTGAATAACACTCTCACCACACACCCTCCTGCTCCCCTCCCCAACCCCCCCCCCCCCCCCCCCCCCCCCCCCCCACCCACCCACCCCACCCTTCACCCCACCCCACCCTTGATGTTTTCACCCTCTTACTTGCCTGATTCTTCTTCAGCTGTGCTGTGATAGCAACACGGAGATTGCCATTGAGGACACACAATGATGTTTTCACCTCTTGATTGCCTGATTCTTCAGCTGTGCTGTGATAGCAACACGGAGATTGCCATTGAGGACACACAATGATGTTTTCACTTCTTGATTGCCTGATTCTTCAGCTGTGCTGTGATAGCAACACGGAGATTGCCATTGAGGACACACAATGATGTTTTTCACCTCTTGATATTGCCTGATTCTTCAGCTGTGCTGTGATAGCAACACGGAGATTGCCATTGAGGACCCACAATGATGTTCTCAACCTCTTGATTGCCTGATTCTTCAGCTGTGTGCTGTGATAGCAACACGGAGATTGCCATTGAGGACACACAATGATGTTCTCACCTCTTGATTGCCTGATTCTTCAGCTGTGCTGTGATAGCAACACGGAGATTGCCACTGAGGACACACAATGATGTTCTCACCTCTTGATTGCCTGATTTCTTCAGCTGTGCTGTGATAGCAACATGGAGATTGCCATTGAGGACACACAATGATGTTTTCACCTCTTGATTGCCTGATTCTTCAGCTGTGCTGTGATAGCAACACGGAGATTGCCACTGAGGACACACAATGATGTTTTTTTCACCTCTTGATTGCCTGATTCTTCAGCTGTGTGCTGTGATAGCAACACGGAGATTGCCATTGAGGACACACAATGATGTTTTCACACAGGACTCTTGATTGCCTGATTCTTCAGCTGTGCTGTGATAGCAACACGGAGATTGCCATTGAGGACACACAATGATTTTTTCACCTCTTGATTGCCTGATTCTTCAGCTGTGCTGTGATAGCAACACGGAGATTGCCATTGAGGACACACATGATGTTCTCACCTCTTGATTGCCTGATTCTTCAGCTGTGCTGTGATAGCAACACGGAGATTGCCATTGAGGACACACATGATGTTTTCACCTCTTGATTGCCTGATTCTTCAGCTGTGCTGTGATAGCAACACGGAGATTGCCACTGAGGACACACAATGATGTTTTCACCTCTTGATTGCCTGATTCTTCAGCTGTGCTTTGACAGCAACACGGTTGATTACCATTGAGAACACACACATAATGTTTTCACCTCTTAATTGCCCGATTCTTCAGCTGTGTGCTGTGATAGCAACATGGCGATCACCATTGAGGACACACAATGATGTTTTCACCACTATATTGCACCTCATCTTGTCTGTGCTCCTCCACCCCCCCCCCCCCCCCCCCCCCCCCCACCGGCCTTCCCATGCCCTCTCACATCCCCACACAACCTTTTTTCTGCAAACTGCAGAAAATTCCCCACACCCTTCAGATTGCCTGTCCATCCCCCACCTTTCACCCCTTGTATTTCCTCTGTCCCAGCCCTTTCAAAATCCTGTATCCAGTGGGTGATAAGCCCCAGTGGTGCTTGATCACAAAAATTCTCCACTGTGCTCTCACCACCAGAAAAGTATGATAACAAGTAATCAATGATGTTTTCACCTTTTTTTTCCTGTGCTGTGTTATTTTTTTTTAAACGGATATTGCCATTTTTTTTTTTTTCATGTTTTTTTATCTTTTGTAAGATTTTTCAGCTTTTTAGCTTTAAAAACTTATCTTTATGATGTTTTCACCTCCTTTTTTTTTTTGATTCTTTTTTTTTGTTTTTAACTCCCCACAACACTGACCGACACGACAAAGACAACATGTTTTCCAACACTTTCTACCCTTCGCTGTGCCCCTAGCAACATGGCCTTTTTTTGAGGACACCACATGTTTTCAACCTTTTTTATTAATTTTTTTTTTTTGTTTCCTCTCCTCCCCCCCCCCCCCCCCCCACGGCCTTCCCATGCCCTCTCACATACACCACACCTTTTTCTGCAAAATCCTGATTTTTTTTTTGAAATTCCCCACACCTTCACCTGTCCATCCCAACCTTTCCCTCCCTTCCTCTGTCCCAGCCCTTCAAAATCCTTTTTTTGGGTGATACAGCCCCATTGTGTTTTTATCACAAAAATTCGCCACATCTCACCATTTAAAAGTTGATAAGCAATTAATTTTTTTTTTTTTCTTTCCTGTTTGTTATTTTTAAAACTTTTTTTTTTTCATTTTTATCTTTTGTAAGTTTTTTCATTTTTACATTTAAACATTTTTTTTTTGTGTTTTGTTTTGTTGCTTTTTTTTTTTTTTAACTCATACAACACTTACCGACACGGACAAAACAACACTTCCAAAACTTTCTACCCCACATAGTCACCATTTTTTTTCCATATTTTGTCACTTTTTTTTTTTTTTTTCATTTTTCATATTTTGTAATTTTTTTTTTTCCTAAATTGTCTTTTAGAATTTTCAGGATAGGTGAAAAGTCACAGGTAAAAAATAAGAATGGGGAGAGAGAGGGGAAAATAGTATGTGACAGGGGAAAAGGGAGGGCTGGAAGTGAGATGGAGGAAATGATGTGGAACAAGATATAAAGAGTGCCAACCTGGCACAGGGATATCAGACAATGGGCAGGAAGGAGTAAAGTCCATCATAGGACAGGGCTGTGGCATCAATTTTCCTATCCACATCTTTGGAATACTATGGAAGGTAAGGGAACATAGCTGGGGATCAAGTGAGTGGAAGGCATAGGGTTTCAAAAGGAAAGGTTATATAGGGGGTAGCAACACACCTGTAATTGTGAAGGGAATGGTCAAATGGGAAAGCAAATAATCAGATTTTTTTCAATCACAAACATGAAAGAGTGAAAAAGGATAAAAGAAAATAAATGCAAACGAAAACGTGTGATATCCTTTTTCAGTCTTTAAAAAAAGAGAAAAAACAAAAAATTGATTTAAGTTATGTGATTCAGGAAACCATGCTGACGGAATGTGTGTGTGGTTGCGGGCGGGAAAACTGTGTTAGTGGGAATGGGAAGACAGAATCATGAAGAAAAGTGCAGGTGGGAACAGGAAAAGGGTGGGCGCATTCCTATTATCACTGCTCTTCAAATGTAGGCAAAAGAAGTGTTAGAAATGGGACACAGGTGGTATAGGAAAAAGAATGGCAGCTGAAAAAGAAAGGTTAGGGGTGAGAAGCGATGGTAGTAGGGGTGAAATTCAACACATGTTCAAAGGAAAGTGACAGAGACAGAGGGCGCAATAATAAAGTAGTAACACTACAAAATTAGTGGAAAAGATGCCAGAGTTAGATGCAAATGTTCAGAGGTGGGGAGAAGGTATAGGCGCATGCCCCTTAAAGAAGAAAAGAAAGAACAGAAACTGTGGAAGCAGGAGTCAGGGGAAACCAGAACATTGAGTGGAAAGAGCAAGTGTGTGAGTGAAGCGAAGAGAGGAGGATTAGGAGTAGAAAAAGATGAATGGTCAGGTTTTGAACAGAAATATTTCCAAGTGAGGGGTTAAACTTAAAGCCAAAGAATGGAAATGTGGGCAGAATGAGAGAGAAAGAACGACTAGGAGAGGAGAGGGGAGGGGCAAGAGAATGAACAGGTGACACAAAAGAGATGAGCTATGGGGACCGGGGGGGGGGGGGTGGGAAAGGGGGAGGGGTGAGGGGCGGTACCATGGGATTTTCATAGTTTTCTAAGTAAGCACTGCAAATAGCTTTTCAAAAAACCAAAAAAAAAAAAGCACTCCCCCCCCCCCCCCAGAAACCACACTCCCACACACCCCATCCAACAAAACCAGAAAGAAAAGACACAAAACTAATATACAAGAACGATAATAAAAAGTTAATCAAATATATATTTACATGCCCAGGCATGCCATGTTCCAAAATACAGAGCTAAACATTCAAGGCAAAATCATAGTCTTGTTAATTTTCAAAGAATGACAAATAAAGACATGACAAAATATGGAGGACTGGCATGCCGGGGTCCCATGCTGGGCATTGCCGGTCTCCTACGCGACTCTCAACCCCTAAGCTACAGCGAAAATGATTACATTTACTTTCCTAAAGGCCAAGGCCATTGCTAACAGTTGGATTTTTTATTCTTTTTTTCATCTTTTAGTTTTTATCTTTTGCTGCACACTACAAAAGAAGACTCCCTTCTTTTTACCAGATTAAATCGACTCTGTTCAGGGCTTCAAAAGACCAGCCACTCCAGACAGCTGAAGCGCTCCAGGGGGATAACCCCCACCGGGCACAGCCCCGGTCAAGTCATTTGCCCCTACTTTAGAGGGTCATTCGTTCATTACTTACAGAAAGAGAAAAATAAGTCTGAGCTTTGCATGGCACAACAGGTTATTCTAGTCCTTATCTATTTTACCTAGTCTGTTGTTCTTCCCTTTTTACCTAGGTAGTTTCATCTCTTTCAGTCAGTAAGAACACACAAAGAAAGAACAATCTTTACCCTCTTAAGTAGCTAAACCCAACATGCTCTATCCCTCTAAACAGGCGGCTGCCCCGTCTTGCGCTACTCCGACACCCCTAACCCAACAACGGCAGGCTGCTAGTCACTCTGCTATCTTCCTCCCATGATAGTAACCCAAACAACTCTGTTTTCCCCCGAACACCTGCTCCGCTGTTTCTGATCCGAATCTGCTACTTACCCCGGCCCTCTCCACTTTCCCGACCCCTACAGGCCCTACTACTACCATCTAACACGCTCCATCTGCCCAGTCAGCGCCTCCTCCTCCTCAGCTGCGTGCTGCCAGTTGACCCAGCGGGTATCCCATCGCTGTTGAACGTCTATGGACTGGTACCTGGCGGGATTCTGGCCTGAACGTGATCTCGCTGGTGGGCGCCTTAACCCTCCCTCTCTCCTCTTCCTCCTCCTCTACCCCACCCCTCCCTTCCCCACCCTCTACCACACCCCCGCCCGGCCCCACCCGCTACTAACACTTCTCCCTCCCTCCCCCACCCTCTACTAACCCCCCCGCCGCCCCTTCCCCACCCTCTACTGCCCCCTCCCTTCCCCTCCGCGACTGCCCATCCCCGGGCCCTTCCCCACCCCCATCCACTATCCCCGCCCCTTTCCCTTCCCCACCCTGCCTACCAACACCCCGCCCTTCCCCACCCGCCTTCTCCGCCACCCCCCCGCCCCCTGTGGCCCCACCCCCCCTACCACACCCCCTCCCTTCCCCACCCTCTAGTACACCCCTCCCTTCCCCCCCTCTTACAAACGTCCCCGCCGCCCTTCCTCGACGACCTCCCGGCCCCCGCGAACCGCGCCCTTCCTCCCCCTCTACCGCCCCCTCCCGGCCCCCAGCCAGACCCCGCCATCTCCCATTCCTCTCCACTACCAGCACCCCTTCCCCACCCTCTACCACACCCCCTTCCCCACCCTCTACCACACCCTCCCGTCCCCCCCCCACCACACCCTCCCGTCCCCACCCTCTACCCACAGCCGCCCCTCCCCCGCCCCCACCCGAACAACCCGTCCTTGCCCCCTCCTCTCCACCCCCGGTCCTCACCCGCTCCCCACCTTCTACCACACCCGCCGCCCTTCCCCCACCCTCGACACACACCCCTCCCTTCCCACCCTCTACCACACCCCTCCCTCACCCACCCCTACCACACACCCTCCCTCCCAGCCCACCCTCTACCACACCCAACTGCCCGCCTACCCAGTACCCTACCACAGACCCCTCCCGGTCCTCATCCGCTAACCACACCCTTTCCCCCTCCCCACCCTCGACTACACCATCCCTTCCCACCCGTCTACCACAATCCCCGCCCGGCCCCACCCTCGACCACTCCACCCGGTCCCTGCCCCTCCATCTACCTGACCACCCCATCCAGTCTCACACCTTCGACCACATTTTACTACGTTCCTGCCCACCCTCTACCACACCCATCCCGGCCTCATTCCCTACCACATGTGCAACCGTCTGCTCTTAATACAGTACTCTACCAAACACCGCGCCTTCTCATAATCTACCCAACCCCTCCTTACCAACAATAAACCAATATCCCTTCCTTACTCCTTAACAACTCCTGCCTCGCAAGGTACCAACCTCTACCCGATCCCCTGCCCGGCTACCCTCCTCTACGTTTAATCCTCCCGCTTCCTACCACTGCCCGACGCTACCTTCACAACTCTGCCCATCCGCCTGAATGCCCTCCTCCCTTCAGCATCCACCACCACATTGCCCGTCCCTTCCTGCATATCGGTCTACCCCCCCGCCATCCCCTTCTACACCACCGCCCATACTGGACCCCGAATATTACAGCGACAGGGCCCAATTTAACTCTAAACTCAGGGCAAGGGAGGGAGGCTGTCCTGCCCGTGGGATGACCTATCACTACTAGGTGAATGGAAAGTATTGAGGCATCTCGGGTGGGGAATGGCCTCCACGCGCCGATTCAAAGCCTGGTGATGTGTCATTTTCGTGAATGAGTGTCTGAGTGCTTGTGAAGTACTCTCTCATCGTCCTGTCATGTGTATTGTCTGTGCTGAGTTGAGGCTTCGTTGACCGGGGTTGGTACATGTTCGCCCTACTGCGCATAACATCACCGATCTAGATTTTCGCAAGGCAGCGCATTCGGGGGCGCCTGGCCTCTACCACGGTCCTCTGGGCAGACACGAACGGCAATGACGGGTGTGGTGGGAGCCTTTGTACTGGAAGAAAGACAACCTGTATCCTTCATGGAGGGTCCGGGGCTCGATGGGTGGACCAAGCGTTGCCCTGGGAGGCCATGCCCTGGATCATCTGGCCCCCCGAGGGTCTGTGCCTCGCTGGCGCTTGCACCTTGCGTTTCTGGGGTAAGGCACCTGGATCCTTCAGGGAGGGTCCAGGCTCGGTGGTGGCAACTGCAGCTATTGGTTGGAGACCGGCGAGCCCGCTCCGGTAGCTGTAAAACAAGTGATAACATACGTTAAGACCTTACGCCAACCACCGGGAAACAGTACAAAGTTATAGACAGTCAAATTTCAAATGAAGCTGACAAGCCTCTGTGCAATTCAATAAACTTCATATGTAATGAGGCGAATTGTAGCCAGCAAACATGCAAGTTCTTTCACTTAAGGTGTCCCCAGTTGTAAAATTTGGTAAGCATCAAGGGCTTGTTTTACACTTTCAAAATTCAACTCATCCTGTGAGGCAATTTCCTACAGTGCCATTGAATCTATGTCAAACAACGCAGTCATTTCATAACTCAAAATAAGAGCACACTATCTGGTATCTTGAACATTCAAAAATACCCCCCCCCCCCCCCCCCCAATCGGGCCCACAAGTCCCTCCCATTAGAATCAGCGTTTTAACTGCCTGCAATATAGTGGAGATGCAAGTTAATGTGAATTTTTGTACGCGCTTTCTCTTCTATCGTGTGACTGATGGAACATGATTCCTGATGCTTTCTTGACCGAGCCAAGATTCTCTTGACCCATTTTTCATTCTCAATTCCTCCTTGTTTTTCTTTGAAGTTTGATTGCTGCTCTGTGTGGCTCAGCATCGTTTCCCATTTCTGCAATGTTCCACCTGCCCATTCAGGATTTTTCCCTCCGTGTGTGAAAGGAGATGGCCGCCTGAGGCCATTTCTTTTCATTTTCTAGCTTGCTGTGTGGATGGTTAGACTGGACGCTTGCCGCTGGGTAGCTTTTTTCTCTGGCTGCATGCGTTGGATGTGGGCTGCCTTGCTGTGTGAATGGTTTAGAGAATGGCTACTTCTGGCTTTTTCTCTGGTACTGCACGCCGTTGGCGTGTGGTGCCTTGCTGTGTGTGAAGTGGTTTAGAGCTGGACGCTTGTAGGCTTTTTTCTCTGGGCTGCATGCTGGAAGTGGTGTGGTGCCTTGCTGTGTGAATCGTCAGACGTGGAAACTTCTCTATAGGCTCTTTTCTCTGGTTTATGCAACGTTGTGGAGTCGTGTGGTGCCTGCTGTGGTGAAGGGTTTTAGGAACTGGCCATGGTATAGGCTTTGTCTTTGGCTTACATCGTGGTTGGCCTCCTGGTGGGACTTGCTTGTATGACATGGTTATTTAGAATAAACCGAGTGGAGGTGGTTTTTCTATGGCCTGCACGTGTTGGCATGATGGTTGCTTTGCTGTGGTAATGCTGAATGCTAGGGCGTGAAAGGCTTGATGGCTCGTTCTGTCTGGGTCTCTCGTCCTTAAGTTATTTTGTCCCATTCCCAAACGCATGAAAACTGGAACATGCACAAAACTCCATAAACTGTCACTCCCCGGTTGGTACAGCTGGTACCCATGAGATAGGGGGACAGTCCAATTAACCTCCACACTTCAATTGCTGCTCTGACCGATGGTCGACACACCCTGACCTTGCACACGAGCTGTTACACTATCAGAGTTACTCTCCTGTACCCATGATGAATACGTGCCATCCCACTGTACTGTTTCCATACCTATCATTTTTCTGACTACTCCCAGGGAAACAGATACCTACACCCATCTCCATCTATCAATCCTTGCCATAATCATGGTAACTACATGACTTGCTCTAACTGTCGCAAATCTCACCGCATACACTAGCTCTAAACTACCACCTTACGGTCAGGGCCCAGTTGAAACCAGTGACATGCAGAAACTATCATGGCCTAAGCTTGGTACATGCTAATATACTAGCTCCAAATTATTCATTTGAATGGCACTTATGTTGAAAACCGTGACATGACAAACTCTGCAAAACCCTTGGCATTACTAACTTTTGTATACCATGTGATCACGTAAGTATACAGACACTCCAAAACCATCATCACTGTCGCTGTAACCCCTGGTGATAGCGGAGAGAGAGAGAGAG
>JADBJO010027642.1:0-21093 GCA_016801955.1 Conus betulinus
TTCTTTTTGTATTTTTTTTTTATTTTCTTTATATATTTTTTATCATAAATACCTTCATGACGATTTATGGGGCATATTTCGAATACGGTCACAACCTGTTGGTAAGGAACTAGTAAAAAAAAAAGTGTGTAAAGAACAAAAAAAGAGAAGAGACATTTTCACCTACAGAGCGAACAAGAGGTCATTGCGTAACTGGCTGAGAGAGCAGCGATAATCAAGGTCCTGACATTTAAGACCGTGCTTTGGGGGCAAAAGGAGGAGAGACAGCTGAGGAGGAAGCATGGGGTGGTACGGGGAAGGGACTGGTAACGGAAAAGTAGACCGAGGTGAGATGGGGAAGTGGAAGCAGTAAACAGAAATGATGGGAGTGATAGCGCTATAGGGCAATGAGGAAATAACTGGTCAACACATATTTTCAGAAGTGAGAGCTACTGGGGTTGTCTGCTACCGAGTTCTGCCTGTTGCGTGCACTTTCTGCGCGTGGAGTCAGGTGGCGTTTTGGAACTGTGTCCACATGCTGCTCTCCTTCAACACCCATCCTGCGCCTTTTATCCTGCTGTTGCTGTATTTATCTAATGTGAGTCAAATAGGCAAACTGTCTCTCTTTCTAAATCATGACGTGACAAAAATGATATAGCCTCTAAAGTCTACGTTACAAACAGCAAATGCCTTGCAAACCCGACCTGAACTTCAAAATTCTTCTTCAGCTCCTGTTGTATATATGCGTTTTCGATTAAGCCATCTTTTCACTGATTAAGCCATCTTTTCACTGTGCGTTAATGTTTGTAGGAAGCTCCAGACGTTGACAGAAGTGCAATCAAACGAAAAAAAACCCACACACACACACACACACACACACACACCCACACACACACACCCACACAAAAAACTGGTTTCAGATCCGTAGGAACGTGAAAGCATTCACATCTTTTCACCATCTGCCGTAGGGGCCGAAAAGAAGAAAGTTTTCTGATGATTGCACAATGGCCACTTTTTTTTTTTCTACACATTGTCGTATCTGTTACAGGTGTGAACACTCCATGGTGTATTTCTGTCATTGTGACATTCACGATAACCACGTGCTTATAGCTGGATGAATTTGCATGACACCGGACAAGGGCACTTTACAGCAGGCTCCATGGACAGCTTGTTCAAGAACGCGTCACCAGATGCGATTTCTGTTTTTCTCAAGAGGTATGTATATACGTGTTCTTTTAAGAGGTTTTATTTTATCGTTTCAGTCTTAGTTAGGTTGTTTTGAGTATATTTGAAGTAGACTGTTTTAATATGAACATTTTGATAACTGAAGAACCGATTTGACGAAGTGACAGCCCCAGAAAACGTTCCTCCTGAGATCGGCTGGGCTGTAAGCAACATGAACCGAATTAAACTGAAATGGACTGGTTCACGGATCATGGATACATTGGAAACGCGCCTCCTCATGGTGTGTGAAACGCGCGGACAGCGCTAGAGTGTCTCTTCTTCTCCAAAAGTGTGGCGAGGCACATGAGGTATGTGCTGCCAATAGTGCTCCCTAACCTTTTGTTTTTAAGGAGTGGCCTTCCAATCGAGTTTTTTTTTTCATGCTGCTTTTTATACCTGAACTGCAATTTTTTTTGATGGTACAAAGGTAACCCAAAAACTTGCCATTGCTGAATGTTGAAAGTCTGATGTCTTGGAGATGAAAGAATTTGTTCCTCTTTTTGGACTCGGCAGCTGTCGTTGTATCGGCTGCTACACATTTCCACAGATCGACTTGCCGTGTTTGTTTTTTCTTGCCACGCAAATCCCTGCAGCCAAGATGCGCTTTGAAGGATTCCTTGTAATGAACTTTTTTTTTTTGTCGCGATAGATTTGGTGACGGATTCATTGTCTGATGACGAAGCTCGTCGTTTTTATGCTGACTTTCGCCATCTTGTGTGTGTGTGGTGTGTGGTGTGTGCGTGCGTGTGTGTGTGTGTGTGTGCGTGCGTGCGCGCGTATGTGTAAGGGTGACTTCCCTTAAAAATAACTTTTGATCAAATCCGGTGACGCACACACAATCGAACAACCTTTCGTAAAAAAAAATCACACACACACACACACACACACACACACACACCACGCACACACCACACACGGAGTCTACTATATTCTACTAAGGAGGACGGCATTTTATTTTAACGGAACGTTTGCCAAGTCTGGGTGAGATGCGAGCTCTCGAATGAATCAGTCGGTGAAAATGGACGCATGCGACGTTGATGTGATACGGCAGATGTACTTACTGGAAAAGATTTTTGTTGTGCGTTACTCCCCTCGGTGTGAATCTTTTGACACGTATTTTGGAATTTTCATTTCGTGTATGAGACACACAACGCAGTGTCCGCAGGCCCTGTGACACGTAATAATAACGGTTCAGGTAAACCATGAGCAGAATAATCCACGTCAGAGAACCATCGGTGAGGACGATCATGAGGATGAAATGTAGGCAATAAACACATCTACAGCAATACCCACTCGGTTGAAAAAAAAACAAAAACAGACAAACAAACAAATGGAGCGTAGCATGACAGCCGGTTGAAAAGAAGTTCTGCCGCCATAGAAAACTGAAATCAGTCTTTCATCCTGGGAACGGCTGGTCTGCTGAATCAACCATTTAAGAGACAAAGAAAAAGAAACAGAGGGTACATCGTTTTTTCAGAGGCAGGACCGAATACAGGCATGACAGGATTGTCAACAGCTGAGCGTTGCGTTTCATCTTGTCCGAGCCCTGCTTTGGACGTGAACTCGAAAATAATGAAGACACTGCAATATAACCCCACCAACCAACCCACCCCCATCTGCGCGCGCGTGCGCTGGTCGCACGCACACAATGATACATACATGTTACTTTACTTCCATCATTTCGGCCTGCATTTGGTGGGAAGATAAAAGGGGCAGCGGCAGAGAATGAGTCCCACTTTGCCCAGGTTTGGACTACTCCAGCCACAGGGGAGGAAAACTGACGGAAAGCATGTTGGGGTTCCGGCTTACTGCACAAAAAGATCTGGGTATGTGCAAACAGATGGCTACTTCAGAGATGAATTTTAAACTGTGATTAGGATAGACGCTTAATGCTCAGCACATTTTTTTTTTTGTATATCAAGAATGAAGATTGGCAGAATCTTTGGCTTCCTTCTGCGAGAAAGTCGACAGGTCAGCACGGAGAACATTTTGGACAGTACTTGCCCCGGGGAGGACGGATCGTCACCACACAAAGCACGTCATGAATTCTTGTTGTCAGGACTAAAGCGCACGTTGCTCTGGACTAAAGTGGATAGAACAAGGCAGTCAGGACATCTGATGCCAAGGATAGGCCTAGTGAAACGTAGCTTGGACATCACGCCAAAGAAAGGCGTGATGAAAGGAGGTTAGGTCTTTCTTACCAAGACAAACTTGGCAACAATAATCTGGACATTTCTTGCCAAGAACGGGCCTAGTTAAAGTAGGTTAGACATAATTAATAGGCAAGGACAGGGTTAGGAAAAGTTCCCTGGAATACTTCATACCCAGCAAAGCTCAGAAAATAGAAGGCAAGGGCAAGAGCATTTCATGCTAACGCAGGTCTAGGAAAAGTACCTTGGATATTTCATGCCAAGGAAATGCGTAGCAAAATGAAATTCAGACATTTCGCAAAAAGGACAGACCCCTCCGAACATGAGACTGGGAAGACTCTCCCCGTCAGGGATAAGGTTTGTTCAAAGTCCCTTTAATCTTCCTGCTAAATCTTCCTGCTAAAGCCTGCCCGAACTGGGCTGGAACAAAGGAGTGCGGCAATTCCACGGGCAAGAGGTTTCAGACCATAACGCACGGAGTTGGTTGGAAGCCATTAAGACTGGCCTTAAAAAGAATGCGCGTACTTCAAGTTTCTGGGCCGTTTTTTGCTGGAATCCTGACTATTTTCTTAGCAAAGGAAGATCAGCACTGCTTAAAGTCCAAGACTCCTCTTACTGTGACGTTAATATGGTGCTGAAGGTGGGGTGTCTATAGTCCACAGGATCAACGAGTGGCGACCCCCGATGCTAAAGGTGAATGAATGAATATAAAAAATGAATAAAACCCCATCCTCATTTCAAAACATCGGTCACACACTTTCGATTTTATCTTTAAATGAGATTTGTTAAAATGTAGTTCTGATTTTTTTTCTGCTTTAAAGGATTTTGCGCAGGTTTCGACACTGCCTTTCCTCAACAGTAAAATCCTGTAAGGCCTCCCTTGTTTTGTTTTGTTTTTGCTGATCCAACACGTTTCTGGGGTAGATAACCTTGTAAGAGAGAGAGAGAGAGAGAGAGAGAGAGAGAGAGAGAGAGAGAGAGAGAGAAGGGCGAGGGACAAAGAAAAGGCTGGTAACGGACGACAATCCACACACACGAGGAGCACAATACTATCACTTCACACAAGGTCTGTCTTTCGTGTCCACATCATCTAGATGCATCCGTCTCCTAGCACGACACCAAATCACGCAGGCTCTTCATTTTTCGCAAGTCTTTAGGCGTGCACACGTGCAAACAGCCGCGCGCGCGCGTACAAACACACACACGCGCGTGCGCGTGCACACACTCACACATCAGGAAACACAACTACGGACATAATTATACTTGAGCACAAGTGGCACACACCCACATCCGAACGCACATATATACATACACAGGTTGTGCCCAAACCATTAATTTCCTTCATTTATGACATGACTGTACTCGTTGCCGGTCAAACTCCTGAGCGTTTGTAGGCTTGCTCATGACGAGGGCTAAAAAAAAGTGTGTGCAAAATCTTGCAGTCGCTGATTCCTTGAAAGCCTTTTCCCCACAGCATCTTTATTCTTTACCGTTCACAACAGCTGTAGTCG
The DNA here is from genome assembly GCA_016801955.1 of Conus betulinus. Taxonomy (NCBI): domain Eukaryota; kingdom Metazoa; phylum Mollusca; class Gastropoda; order Neogastropoda; family Conidae; genus Conus; species Conus betulinus. Next base: position 4,865 of record JADBJO010027642.1, read on the forward strand.
TCCTTGCTCTAAATACATAGGAACAAATAATCAAATAATGACTAACGACCATATTGGAGAAATATGACTTTCAGCATGGCGAGAGGAGATCGCGCTCGCAATTTTCCGTCGTGCACATTATTTCAGCATCATTTTGAACCCGATGACATTTGACGAGAGTGCTAAAACCAAGTGTGCCAAGTGATAACACCGTCTCTATCACCTGGATGCCCTTCAGTCTTTTATGACAGCTCTTAAACTGTGCGACCCTCGTATCATCTAGACTGATTTTTATTCGTTCCCGAAAATACCCAGCCAAATCCCTTCCCCCGTGTAATGAAACAGGGGATCATTTTCCACGCGAAGGCACTATTAGACAGAAATCGAAGTCCAGATAATGGATTGCTTTTGAATGTCACTCTCTGTAAAATCTGACCAATGGGCTGTGTCTGTATGTGTGTCGGTGTGTGGATGAGAGAGAGAGAGAGAGAGAGAGAGAGGATAGAGAGAGAGAGAGAGAGAGAGGAGAGAATGTGTGTGCGTGCGTGAGAGAGAAGAGAGATATAGATGGAAGAGAGAGAGAGAGAGAGAGAGAGAGAGAGAGAAAGGAGAGAGCGAGAGAAAAAGGATAGAGAGAGAGAGATATCAGAAGACACAGAGAGGAGAGAGAGAGAGAGAGAGAGAGAGAGTGAGGGAGAGTAATGTGTTGTGTTGTGCGTGAGAGAGAGAGAGAAAGCGAGAGATAGAGAGATAGAGAGAGAGAGAGAGAGAGAGAAAGAAGATTGATGCGTGAGATAGAGATGAGGAGAGAGAGAGAGATAGAGAGATACGAGATAGAAGACAGACAGAGACTGAGAGACATGAGACGAGAGATGAGAGGGAAAGGGAAGAAAATGGATACTGAAAGACGGTGCAAAGAGAAGAGGCAGAGGAGGACCGAGACAGGAAGAGGCATAGGGTGGTGGGGGACTGAAGAATCTGGGAAGGTGAGGTGGAAAGACAGAATGATTATCAAATTCCGTAGAGCTAAGTGACTGGATGTGGGCTGTGTTTGGAACCAGAGAATTTATGGGGGTCGGAGAGAAAGGAATGGGTATCAAATTCTATAGCTTCTAGACACAAAGCTTCAACAGAAGCTCACAAAAGCGAGACAGATGGAGACCGGCGAGAGAGGGGGAGATCGGAGGAGACGAGGGGGAGTGGGAGGAGAGTAGAGAGGAAGAGAGAGAGAGATAGAGATCGAGAGGGCGGGGTGTGGGGAGGGAGAATGGGAATCTTGGGAGAGAGAGGGCAGAATATGTGTTACCGAGTGCCGTGAGAGATGGAGGGATGAGGGAGGCGATGCCGAGCGAGGTGGGAGAGACGTAGAGAGAGAGAGGAAGGACGGCAGAGATGATTTTGAGGAGAGAGAGGGGGGGTAGACTGTGTAGTGTGGTTAGATGAGAGACGAGAGGGAGGTGCGGGAGAGAGAGAGGTGAAGGGGAGGAGAGGGAGAGAGAGAAGAGAGCGACAGACCGTGACTGAGAGGACATGAGACGAGGTGAGGGAGGAGGGTGGGGGTGGGGGTGGGGGTGGTGGACGGGTGGGGCACGGGGCAAAGACAAGGAGCACCGAGTTTGGGGGTCAGGGAGGGAGACGAGACAGGAAGAGGATAGGGGGGGTGGGGGACGGAGGAATCTGGGATAGCAGGGAGGGTGGGCTTTGGAATACAGAGAAGGGGAAGTATCACATTCCGAGACATAAGTGAGCGGAGATTGGGGGCGGGTGGAACCAGAGATTATGGGGTCGGATGAGAACGGACGGGTATCACATTGGGGGGTTTAGAGACAAGGCATAAATAGGGGGGGGGGGGAGGGATATGGGGGGGACTAGGGCGGGGAGAGACGAGGAGGTGCGGGAGGAGAGGGGGGGAGGGCGGGAGTGGAGGTGAGGGCAGAGAGAGGAGGGAGGGAGACAGGAGTGAGGGCGGGGGGAGGGGACGGCGGGGGGGGGGGAGGGGGAGAGGAAGGAGGCGAGGAGAAAGGTGCACACCCCACGCAGACAGACTAGTGGACGGGGACGGAGGACAAACTTACCAGGATAACAGCTTGAAGAGGACAGAACTTGGAGTACTGGAGGAAATTGCCGCACCCGTGCGGCCATCTTGTAGTTCTGGAAACACAATTATACTCATTTTTTTATTCATGTTCTGAATTAGTTTTACATTTAATTATTGTTTCTTTACTTACATGTTTTCACACAAATGTAGAACAATGACATTGACACACAGTTAGAAACACGCGCCGACAGTGGAATGCCCGCTATGCTAAATTTCACACTACTCACACTCACACAACATACGCACGAGCCACAAACAACATTTTGGACGCATACGCACATCGCCGTTCAACGCTAACAATACAACATTTTTGGCAAGATTTCCCTATCAAACATAGCCTTAAACTCTAACATAACTCGACACAAGAGATACATAAACAATAAGAAGGAAGTAAAAAACTAACTCAGAAAAACGGAAGCCGTAAATCTTCACACATCTTGTCATGTCAAAAAAAAAATAAAACGGGTTAAACCAGAAAAAAAAAGACAAGCTACAAGAACAAAAACCTGCCGGAAAATAATGGAGCACGATTCGGCTGACTTGCCAAACACTTGCCTAGTCCCACTTGAAAAAACGAGTGCCGACAGATGCAAATGCTTCCAGTTTATTAAGCGCTTGGAGGACTGACGATGCCTAATCCTGTAGCAGTGCTAGAGGGTCCAGATATTAAACCCCCCCGCCCGTGAATATGAGCTGGCGAGCTAGATTACCAACATTACCATAAGCGAGCCCACGATTGATACCAACTTGCGTCGCATACGAGTGAACACGATGGCATCATCGTAATCACTATCTTCCCAGGAACTCGCAGCCCCCGTCTGCGGCACGACCCACGTAAGGTGCACAATAAATGACACGGCGCGCAGAGAGAGAGAGAGACGAGAGAGAGGAGAGCAGAGAGAGAAGAGAGAGGAGAGGAGAGAGAGAGAGAAACATTTTTTTTTTTTTTCTGTCTGCAACATTTATTCTATTACTACATAGCGGCATAATTAAAAGAAGTGTCCCAGGGCCCCCGATTTTGAACCTGACAGAGTCGGTGATCATGGCGACAACGCTCCGCTTGGAATCGATAATTTTCGGAGTGCCCAGACCATCCCCGACCCCCCCCACCCCCCCCCCCCCCCCCCCTTCTTCCGAAACTGTCAAAAACCTGATAACATTAAATTCACAAAGACTTCAAAAACTCGCACAAACACCGTACGACTTTGGCCTCACCCACCAAGCCAGACAATAGGCCTCAAACAAACTGCGGTCGTCTTCCGGTTCTTGATGAATCAAGAACTGAGGACCGGAAGGACCATGTCTGGTTTTCCCTGCGGTAGCCACAGCATCACAGGATTGTTTTAGTTCATGGTAAATAAGCCCGAGTAAAATAACCTGAAGCATGAAGGAATCCGGATAGCGATGTCAACGTTCCTTTTTCCCCTCATTCCTACCAATGTTGGAACAATGAAGGTTAGGTTCCAAAAATGGCGGGGCAAGAACCCCTGTTTCTTTCAGAGGGCATTGGTTTACTTTTTAAAAACAAAAAAAAAACAAAACAAAAAAAAAAAAAAAAAGCTAGGTAGGGAGATGACACTGTTCTTACTCTTTTTGGACGGGGCCTATGTAACCGATTTAGACACGTTTTCCACACTATACCATATTTTCTCCATTACTATGAACTTCACTCTGACTACTAAAATCTCCACCACATTGTTTTACTCAACACTATTCTTAAAAAAAAAAAAAAAACAACAAAAAAAAAAAAAAAAAAAAAAAACGAAGAGGGGCGCATACCTACTCATCTATACTGCAAAACCCTACGGTCCGTAACCGCTACGTCGCTGTGCCTGCGGTCCGTATTTACTCTACTTTGTTCGAGCCACATTCCAAACCAAATGTTTTTAAAGTCTGCTTTATTTTCATGCCCTGGAGATAATCTATGTGAACAGACTTATGTTTGAACAATAGAAAACGGATTGTGTACAGCTATGGAACGTCTGACTGTCCGTGCACGCAGCCCGTTGTAGAAAGCTACACGCCCGCCAACGTGCCCTCACACATGTAGCAAAACTCAACAGCAGGCACCTAACGCTCTGATGTAACAGTAACACAATCATGCTCACACTCACCCCAGCGCAGAGTGACAACAAGAATACTGTCTTATCTAACAGTCAAAAATTGGGATTCCCAAAAATATTCATGATACACAGTTTTTGGATAAGAGAACACCAGAATTCGTCAAATCCTCGTACAAGCGCTCTATTGCCAACCCCTCCCTCTCCTTTCCCACCACCCCCGTTCACTGAACGCGCGCGTACACGCACCGCCACGCACCCACACACGCACATCAACGCACGCACACACACGCGCGCCACGAACGCACAACACGTACACACACCACCACCACTAAAGTTACAGCAGGAAACTCTAAGGGATTTTCTTGTGGCAAAAGAATTAATTTTTGGTCTGCTTCGTAGAAACAGACTTCTTTAACATGGGGAAAAAAAAAAACCATCTTAAAAACGCGTATCTAAAGCAACAACAGAAACATAGCTCAATCTCGGTCGGAAGAAAACTCCAGTCAGTAAACCCATTTCCTCCTTACGTGATGGATAGATAAAAATGTGATGTACAGACGACATTAACGACAGAACTGACCTAGAATTTTTTTCCTTGTGGCAATAAGCCTCTCACTGTTTACCTTGTCAGCTCCTCCACTCCCTCCCCTTCATCCTGTCTCCCTTCAACCACCACCCTCCAACGGTCGTCGTTCCTGTGGCGGTACATGGAGCTGTTAGGTGGAAGTCCTTTCTTCTTCCACATCTTCCATTTTCTCACTTTTGTATTTCAGTCAGAACACGCACACGTACACACACACCACGCAAGCACACACGAGGGACGCAGGCACATGCGCGCGGGCGCACACAACACATACACCGCACCACCACCACTAAGTTACATCAGGAATCTTTGTTTTCTTGTGGCAAAAGTATTAATTTAGGTCTGCCTGGTAGAAGGAGTTCTTAAATGTTAAAAAAGAGATTAAAAAACACATCTAAAACAACAACAAAAAAACATAGCTAAATCCCGATAGAAAGAAACTCCAGTCAGTAAACCCATTTCCTCCTCAGCCGATAGACAGAAAAAATAGTGCTTTTCAGAGACGACATTAACAAACAGTCGACCTTGATTTTTTTTCTTGTGTTGCAATAAACCTCTCACTGTTTACCTTTTCACCTCCTCCACTCACTCCCCTCCCTTCATCCTATCTCCCTTCATCTCTACCCTCCAACACTCCTTGTTGCTGCGGTGGTACATGGAGCTGTTGAGATGAGAGTCCAATCTTCAACGTGTTACTTTTTTTTCTCCGCTTCTGTATTACAGTCAGAACCATATGGGTCATGTGTCGCTCTCGGATTGGTACACTCTTTTAAAATAAAATTTTCTTTTAAATTTCCTCGTGCCCTCGTCCAACTTTTCCCAGGGCTGCATTGACGCGACAGAACAATATCCCCTTGGGTATCGACTTGACGGCGGCATAACTTTACTTCCCAAACGCCCTCGCCCTCCTTCAAATTTCTCTCAAGCTTTCCACTAAGCCTTGATGGTCGACCCCTACGGGCGACGTCACTCTACCGATTTTTTCACGGTAGCGCCTAATCTCCTGAACACACTCTCCTAAACCGCCCCCCCCCCCCCGCCCCCCCCCCCCCCCCCCCCCCTCCCCTGCCGTCCCTTTTACAACACCCCCTCCCCCCCCGAAGGCTCCTCAGTTCGTTCTGCGTTGCTGTCGTGGTATATATCGGAGCCTCTTGGGCAGTTTCACTCCCCCCTTCATCCTTTCACATCCCTTCCCCAAACACCCTCTTCCTAGTTTTTTGCGGTGGATTTGGGTCTGTTTGGCGTATGGCCTCCCCGATATCAGTTCTTTTGAGGTTTTCCGACCAGTTTTTTTTTCTTTTCAAAATTGTCTCTCTAATTCCAGAAAAAACAAATCAGCCGAGAAACAGCAACACATGAAGTAATGAGTGTGTGTAACACACACAACACAGGAAATAATGAGCGCGTGCAACAGATGTCTCTGTGTGTTGGGTTGATTCATTACACATAACACCGACATTGAGCTTGACTTACATATGTGGACTTAAAACACCGACGCCTTAAACCTAGACACAATACGACTGCATTTAAACAAATCAAATTCAACCAAAAAACTTCACCGTTTTTGCTCGATTATACTTCAACGAGCTGTTTCGAAACGCTGTGAATATGGTTATACCACAGTTTCTGAGCGCAGATGTGGATGCAATATTTGATCACACGCTCCTCTCACCCTCTCTCTTCACTTAATCAATTGTACATGTACGGGCGCATGTGGGGAATCATGATGTTTGTTGTGTGGATTGCCTAGTTGCATCGTTTGCTAAATTCTTCTGATCTGTTTTTTCCTTATTTCCTGTTTTTAATTTCAATTAAAATTCTATACAAATTTTTCCGTTACAAGAATTTAGCATTTTTCTTTCTCTCTTACCTCTCTTAAGCTCAATGTTGATTATGCAATCCGCCCCGCCGATGTGTTTATTGTTAAATTTTCCTCCTCACTGAGCACATCATAAGCATTTGCTTGTTGTTTTTGCTCAAGTTCAATGATTTTGTTTATGGTACACATCTATTCAATAAAGAAATGCTTAAAAAACAACAACAACAATAAATGTATTGAATTTTGGTGTGCATATCTGAGTCTACTGTGATTCCTGTCACACTCTGTATCTATGCACAGGCCCCGAAAAATACCAACCCTTCCCCCGCCGCCCTCTCTTTTCTTCCTCTCCAACAAATGCCTCATAGACTATCCTATATATATATAGAAAATAATACTTATTATATATATATATAGATATATAGAGAGAGAGACGAGAGAGGAGATAGAGGAGAGAGAGAGAGAGAGGAGAGAGAGAGCGCGCGGGAGGGGGGGGGGGCGGGCGGGCATCCCATCAGCGCTTGTAAATTTGGAATTTTAACCATCTAAATAAGACTTTGTGGTCTTTTCAGATTCAGAAGGAATTCGAATCAACTTAGCACGGTAGGCAGTGAGTTCTGAATTTCTTGAGATTTCCTCAAAATCGTTCTTTTTTTTTTTGTTGGTCATTGAAAGACAAAAGTAGCAGAAAAATAACATGACGGAAGAGAGCGAACAGTTTTGGCGACACTGACCCCATCAAACTACGATGTATGATGGACATATATAAAATATGACAGGCAGCCTGCAGCAGTTCCTCCAAAATCACATGTCCTCAGAGGGGTTGTCTGCACGTGGTGACCGTCTCACCCACAGACAGAGAGGGTCCGACTTTTATCTTTGTAACGACTCATTGTGACTGATGAGTTGGGACAGAGGGGACCCACCAAAGGGGGGCGGTTGGTTCACAGACAGCCGATTATGGCAGAAGGAATCGTGTGCTCTTCGATATTCCAAAGAATCATTTCAACATCTGTTCAAAAACGTGATATACACACAGTCAGTTCGCGTATCTGCACGCATACAAAGGGACACACGCACTCTCTAAAGAGCGCAAATACACACTGACCGCCTACGTACAAAATATGTATGAGCATGCATTTACATGCCACACACCCAAGCACAACAAGCAACACATACACATAACACACACACACACTCACAGTATGGAGACGAGAGAGAGCAGAGAGAGAGAGAGAGAGAGAGAGAGAGAGGAGAGATGAGCGAGAGAGCGAGAGAGCGAGCTAGAAAGAGTGCTAGAGAGAAAGAAGAGAGTGCTAGAGAGAGACTGTCTAGAGAGAGAGAGAGAGAGAGAGAGAGAGAGAGAGAGAGAGAGAGAGAGAGCGAGAGAGCTGGAAGACGAGACATGAGCGAGAGACTGAGAGAGAGAGAGAGAGAGAGAGAGGAGAGAGAGAGAGAGACGAGAGAGAGACGAGAGAGAGAGAGAGAGCGAGAGAAGAGAGAGATTATATTTGCAGTTTTCTTAAGTAGGTCACAACAACGGAAATGGAACAGTGGCACAGTCATCACATCCGGTGAAATATCTAATGGAACATGACAAGACATAATTGGCTGTCATGAAAACCGAACTGACGGCAGGCGCAGTTAAAGCAAATGCTCTTTATATAAAACATGAGACAGGACAGCTCAGATTCTCTACAGCATGCCCAAATTATGCACACAAATATAAAAAGTAGAGACCGTCCATACGACGGCAAAGACGACCCCGGAAAACTCCAGGTCAAGGCAGCTTTCCCTTCAGTGTGTGTGTCGGTGTGTGTGTGGTGTGGTGTGTGTGTGTGTGTGTGTGCCTGCGTTTGTGCGTGCATGTGTGCGCGCGAGCGCGCGCTGATTGTGTGTGTGCGCTGTGTGTGTGTGTATGTGTGTGTGTGCGCGCGCGTGCGCTGAGTGTGCGTGATGTGGTGTGTGCGCGCGCGCGCGGTGTGTGTGTGAATATATTCTCTGTATATAGCGCCAATCGTCACCATGTAGGCCGCTGGACGCAAATTGTAACAAATCATATCTCAATACACACAGGACACACAAACGCACGCATACGTGCGCGAGCACACCCACACGATTTTGTGTTCGAGACGCATACACACATACACTTGCATGCGCGCGCGTACACCACACACAGTGGCATACAGTGTTGCATGGCGCGCGATGAACAGTTCATTCGTACACGAGCGAATATGCGCAAGTGACGGACACACAAACACTGGACCAGGAATTTTTTTACGGTATTCTGTGACTGGGCGTTTAAACAGTAAGTTTGAGTTCTAAGAGTCATACATAAATGTATGTAAATAAATATGTATGTATGTGTGCGCACGCGCGCATGTATAAATGCAATCATTTCTAACACTGTTCATGAACTGGGGATTTAGTGCCAACATACATTAAAACGGACACAGCACACATCGATCAATAATTAATCATACGTTGTATTCGGTATCCAGCTCACAGCAGAGTCACGCGTATGGACACTTTTCCAACTTAGAACGATTTACCGTCAATGTACTTAGCGTACCACTGCGCTAACGGGAAACATCAGTCAGCTAGGACTCGGCCAGCCTGCTCGCCGCCCACGCTGCTTGTGTGTGTAGACCGCCACTATACTGGCAGGCACTGGCTCTTGTGTCACACCAGCGCCTATTGGCCGCCTCACCGGCACTCAATCACAAAAGAGGTGAGCTGTTTCAAACGGCTCATATGTGATCAATTCATGTTTACACCGTACATTAGACTGTTTTAATGCCTTTCAGTAAGCAACGCCAGTAACAGTGTTCAGAGATTGATCGCAGACGGAAGCAAAAAAAAAAAAAGGCGGCAATGTAGCCGATTCCGTTTTTCAAATCTATGCAGATGTACGAGTCCAGATCGACTACACATTTCTCCCCAGTCATTTGACGGGAGTATTTCGAACCGTGGTCAGAAGGGCTTTTGACGTTAGCTTTCCCGTATGAAAACACGAGTTATGTCCCCTGACTGTACAGGTCATGCCCCCCCCCCTCCCCCCCCCCTTTTATGGCCCATACTGAGTTTACAACTCTAGCCCTCTCTCTCCATGTGCTCACATGCGCGTGTGTGAGTATGCTTGCGTGCGTGCATGTGCATATGTGTGTGTGTGTGTGTGTGTGTGTGTGTGTGTGTGTGTGTGTGTACCTGAGTGCATACACGTACGGACATATAACAAAGAAGATTTTTGCACTCGCTGTCCACTCATTCAATACTTAAAAAGAGTTCCATACATTTTCGGCTAAAATTAGCCCTCTTCAGGAAGCATTTAAAATCCACAGGGAGGAATTGTATTGTGTGTCGTTTCGTTTTGTTTCACTTCTAATTCTAAAACTTCCTGAATCTCAACAGTTTTAACCCAAAACGTGAATCTGTTAACAAACTATGTCATGAATAAACAGCACGTCCTGAGTTCTACCTTCCTCCGTTTACTTAAATTTTTTATTTTTTTACTTTCAAGGAAACCTTTTAAAATCCAACAGCATTATACAGTGTGGAGGTACCCACATTGGTCAAACTTTCAATTACATAAACGAAAGTAATTCTGAAAATCGATTTGGCATACACGGCAAAGATAAGTGGGGTCAACCTAACTGGCAGCCGGATTTTCCACTTTCCCTCTGCCAGCATCCAGTTGAACAAAAACTGACTTGGCATTCAGTGTCGGTATTTCATAATCTGAACCAGTAAAATACTGTTTATAACTGGTAAACGTGAATCCTATGACAGCAGTCCTACGTTCCTTTCAGGAAAAGCAGTTTCCTACTGTACAAATTGCGCAAGCAAGCAGTTTCTTTCCTGGTTTACAGAGATGTTGCCTAACGTAAACATTAGGCCATTTCGATCTTACGAGTAAACACACACACACACACACACACAAAATCCATGAACGCTTGCACAATATCGATGAATAAAAGCAATCAATGAAAAATATCGTGATAGAAAAAACTAAACGTTTTACATAAATAAACCAGTAAGTTCTTCACCATGCTTAATGCCATCTTTACCCAGGTCGGAGAGAGAGCGGAGAGAGAGAGAGAGAGAGAGAGAGAGAGAGAGAGAGAGAGAGAGAGAGAGACAGAGGGGGATATGGTGCTGGGGGGGAGGGGAAGAGGTGACAAATGGAACACAATTTTTATCTAGCTAATCATCAGAGCACACACACACACACACACACACACACACACACACCGTCATGGCTGTGATGGCATAAATACGAGAACACGTACCGCTGAGGAGCGGCGGCTGAAAATGCTCTTCACACGCCCGACGACTTCCCCAACCCTCTTCATGTCTGACTGTTTGCTCTTGATACTTAAAATACAATGACGCCTTGTGCACTTCAAGCTGCGTAGTCAAAACTACGACTGATGCCTGATGGTATTCAAGTGCTTATTCAGCAGCGAGAGAGAGAGACGAGGAGAGAGAGAGAGAGGAGAGGAGAGAGAGAGAGAGAGAGAGAGAGAGAGAGAGAGCGAGAGATAGAGAGAGAGAGAGTGTGCGTATGTGTGTGCATGAACACAAAGACACACACATATCTATCAACGTATACGCACACATACACATATCTATCTAAACATATGCACACACACACAACACACACGCGCGCTCACAAACACACACACACACACACACGCGCGCGCACACACACGCTAAAATGAGGCAGTTCAATTTCCATCCCATTGGCCCTTGTGCGAGTTTTGTCAGTCTGGAAGGGCAAAAAAGAAACGTATGTTAAAAACCCACACGATCAAGTGTCATCTGTATTTCTTGGAATGTACCACGTCATTTTCTATGAACTGGTAGCGAGTTTTAGCAATGATCAATGTTTCTTGATCAGGAAACTGTATTTTGCCGGCAAATCACCATGGATCACCGTTCCATCACCAATACATGCTCACTCGTGCTTGCATGTTCAACAGCTTTGTTCAGGAAACACTATTTTGCAGGTAATTGCCATAAGTTTTCAGTGCCACCGCTCCAACACTCGCACACGCATGCTCAGTCGCGCTTTTCCACACAGACGCGCACCACTCACAAAACGCACAAACACACATACACCATGCATGCACAAGGTTTCTGAAGACCTGCGTGTTTAAGCTATTACACCATGGCGTTATCCACCGAACAGGAGGTACTGTTTGAACATACCCCTGTTTAACCACTACCCATCTACCGAACTCCAGGAATCAATGCACCAGGGTTATCATCCGATTTCTTTCCTGCGACTTTAGCTTCTTTCCTAACCTCGTCTTCTAGACTGCTTTCATGCATGAAAAAGAGAAAATCGAATCCAGTGTGTGTGTGTGCGTGTGTGTGTGTGTGTGTGTATGTGTGTGTGTGTGTGTGTGTGTGTGTGCGTGCGTGTGTGTGTTGCGCGCGCGTGTGTGTGTGCGTGCGTGTGTGCGTGCCTGTATGTGTGCGTGACGCACGTGTGGTGTGTGTGTGTGCGAGTTAGCGTGTGTGTGTGTGTGTGTGTGTGTGTGTGTGTGTGTGTGTGTGTGTGTGTGTGTGTGTGAGAGAGAGAGAGAGAGAGAGAGAGAGAGAGAGAGAGAGAGAGAGAGAGAGAGAGAGAGAGAGAGATTTTCAAGCCAAAGTGTCAGACCGTTCGTCAACATGAAGTAACCATAATGTGAAGAAAGACGGATGCAGATACAAGATTCTACACAACCAGTTTCATCTGTTCATACGAGAAAATGTAAGTTTCCACCCCACCCACCCCCATCCCTTTCAACAGACACAAAATAAAACATTAAAGGAATCCTCTGACAGGTTTCTTGTTTGAGCCGGAGCCCGTCTCAGCAGGTGTTCACACATTTGTACTGCTAATGTGCTACAGTTGCTGTACTGCTTCCCGCCAAACACCAAGATCAACTGACTGACTTCGCAAACATCTCCTCACTTAAACTGACATCAAGCAAGTTTCTTTCGGCATTGGCCTGGTGTGAAGAGACCCTAAATCAACCTTCACTGGCATTGCAAGTGGTAATGGGGATAAACAGTAGACGAGTAGTTCCTATCTTTTTTTACGCTTATGTTCAATGTTCAGTCCTTTTTAACTGAATCACTCAGCACAAAACAAACAAACAAACAAAAAATAAAAAAAAATTTCCTGATCAGCGTAGCCATTCTACTCGAAACGGCTATCACGCCCCCCCCCCCCCCCCCCCCCCCCTCCATGCTATCACGTTACACACTGCCTTACATGCTATCTCAAGCTAATCCTCCTCATCTGACGTCGGAAAAACAGCGTCGAATGACATAAAAGGTCGCAGAGTTAAATGGCATCTGTTTCAGTGTGCATCAACTTTTGTGAAAAACCGATCGATCAGGCACGTGTGTTGAGTGAATATGAAGGACGGGTGAGTCAGTCGTGCGCTGTGTAAGTTCCTAAAATATTGTCTTCGTAAGGGAACGCACCACGTCACCACTGACCTCATGGTAAGTCTGAGCAGACGACATGAGCGTCAAAAATATAAGGGGGCCCTTGATCGCAACATTACTAGCAACGCCAAGCACATCAAATGAACAACGGTAATAAACACAGCCTAAATACGCCATACATCAAGACGACAGCAGGTGAAGTGGTGTCATTTATCTTTTCACGATGAGGTCGTACAGACCCTCGTTCACCCACACTCACATCCATTACCCCTACCTTACAACAGCTAAATGCATGCGCTGGAATTTGGCGTTAAAACAGCAGAATATTTCTATTTCAGTATACATTACATTCAGGGGCACAATCTTTCTTCAGCAGCCACAATATGTGCCGATCTCATGGACTATCGCTCTAAGGAAACAACAAATCTTTCCAGAATGCGGCACTCCATATAATCCAATGGGGGGGGGGGGGGGGGGGGGGGGGCTGCCAAACTAGGACTCTGCTCATTCAGGGACCTCTCCCAACGATGATTGCTTCGGAGACCGTTGACACCTTCAGCTATGATGTGGCCTTCGGGGACGGCTGGTCTAGACACAGCATCACATGTCCCTATCACATGACTTACAGCTGACTTTATGTTGTTGTTGTTGATGTTTTCGTCGACTTACTTTCCCCTTCCACTCTCGTGACGTCAGTACGAGGGCCGAATCGGGAAATCCCCGATTCTCGCAAATAACCTTTCTGTCAACAATGAAATTGGATGGTGTGTCGCCAGGTAAACATCTCACAGAACAAAGCTGTTCCTACAAATATTGATGAATATTCGTCTCACATTGCTTCAAATTGTATTATAAGCATTGAAAGTTGACCATACACATAATACGCTATATGCTGTCACCAGCAACAGGCAGTTTAGTCACGCTACACACTTCCCGAAACAGCCAAAAAGGAATATTTCAAGACTAAACTTTTACAATAAACTTACTGAAAACTACCGACCAGACTCATACACAGTTAACTTAAAAAAAAATCTCTGAGTAGTGAGGTGATCTCAGCTGACTTCATGTCAGCGCTTTTGACCTACAAATAAAATGGGGTGGATACAGGAACACCACAAAAGAGGACAGAAAATGCTCAGCATGTGGAGAGGTCAAGATGGAACTTATTTTCTGGACAGCTGCTCAAACACACAAAGTGCTAAGACTGAAGCTAGCAGAACAGCCACCAGAAGATGTGCCAAAATCAAACTTGCATGAATTGTACCCAAGTGGAATGTCAGGGAATGACGACTTACAAATCCATATAGCAAAATATGTTCATGGTTGCATGAATATGTAAAGGTCAATAATGGCTCCCTATACGGGCCCAGAAGAATTATGGCCTAACAGTTAATCGTGATTTGTCATAATATTACCACTATGCTATATCTATAGACCCTTAAGGGTTCTCGTCTGGATCTGAGAGAGTTCGAATCCGATTCACATGCGATATGCATATATGATAATCTATAATCATAAATCTAATACAGGGTCTTTAGTTTAGAAGACCCCTTAGTGTCGTTTTCATTGATATATCTATGTACCTATATTGCTATCACGTGTTAACAACATCTATACTCTATCTATATTTGTGTTTTTGTATATAGTAAGTAGGGTTATCACAAGAGACTGTAGCGAATGGCTTTCGTTTTGCTTGTACCACCAATTCGTGGCATGATATCACTTGTACCACAGTCATTTGGTTCACACATGCACTGCAGGTTCAACTACCGATACTGGCGTGAACTAAATGACTGACTGCAGTCACTCTCTTACAGTCACAAGTTCAACTACCGATACTGGCGTGAACTAAATGACTGACCTGCAGTCACTCTCTCAAAGTCACAAGTTGAACTACCGACACTGGCGTGAACTAATGACTGACTGCAGTCACTCTCTCAAAGTCACAAGTTCAGCTACCGATACTATCGTGAACTAAGTGACACAGTTATACTTGTGCAGCTACAGTAAGCGCTCAAAAACAGCCGCACAACAGGTCTCCGAATTTAGCGTCCTTAAAAGAGTAATTAAGGGAAAAGGATTTTATCGAAAACGTCTGACACTGTAGCAGACCGACATACCTTCACCAGTTCGAAGTCATGCTCGCTAAAGTGACCCACCGGCTGATTTTCCCCCCAAAACTACATCATGGCGCGGTACTAAATTGCAGACGTCTGCAAGGCAGTCCACTGAATGAGTGATACGCATGCGCCAACTGCACACGGCCTTTAAAAAAAAAAAAAAAAAAAAAAAAAAAAAAAAAAAAAGCGACCCTCAAGCTTTCGACGGAAAGCTGCCGAAGTTCGCACTCCTGCACATGGGAGCATTGGACAGCTGAGCTCCAACAAGCCTGGCGTAGAAATGGAATGTTTGAGTCAGAAATGCCATTCAGTGCAGTGGCTCAGGTTCGAGGTTGTAGCGGTAACGTGAGGCACACTGCAGCCCTAACACCACATCACTGGGAAACTGGCACAATTTCGCACAAGACATGCTTGTTTTCTCTTTCCTTTCAGAAAAAAAAATCTGCTGCATCTGTAGCGTTGCCCGCCGCCCCCCCCCCCCCCCCCCCCCAAGCTTCCATTCCCCTCCCCCCCCCCCCCCCCCACCTAGCCCCCCCCCCCTCGTGTCGCCCTCCATCCTCTCCTCTCTCTCTCTCTCCTCCTCTCTCTCTCTTTTCCCCGGTTCTGTCTCTGTCCGCTCTGTCCACGTGTGTTTGCCATCCTCAGCACCCCCCCCCCCCCCCCCCTCCTCTTTCTCCCATATTGACATGCTCTCTCTCTCTCTCTCTCTCTCTCTCTCTCTCTCTCTCCTCTCTCTCTCTCCACGCAAGTTGGAGCGTTGAGGGAAACAGCGTTTGACGTCAAGCTAACAGCCGAGGCTGAAGTTGTATAAAGTTCTTGATGCAAGAAACACCGACGAAGTAGAAAAAGTAGACGTTTCTGATAGAAAGTTGAAAAAAAAAAAAAAAACACCCAAAAAACGAGTCTCTCCTCTCCTCTCTCTCTCTTCTCTCTCTCTCTGTCGCGCGCGCGCGCTCGCGCGCGCGTGTTTGTGTGTTTTTGTGTGTGTTGTGTGTGGTCGTGCATATGTGGCGTGCGTAAATATTGTGTGTTGTGGTGTGGTGTGTGTTGTGTGTGCGCAGCGCGCGCGCGCGCGTGTGTGTTTGTGTCCCCGGGAAGGTGACACGTTTGGTTTGTGGGATTT